>JAVIAB010000046.1:55969973-56229973 GCA_032433765.1 Megaustenia siamemsis | reverse complement strand
CATATCCAAATATCATCACCCTTGCTTATCTGGTGTGCTATAATCGGTCATATCCAAATGTCACCACCCTTGCTTGTCTGGTGTGCTATAATCGGTCATATCCAAATGTCACCACCCTTGCTTGTCTGGTGTGCTATGATCGGTCATATCCAAATGTCACCACCCATGCATGTCTGGCGTGCTATGATCGGTCATATCCAAATATGACCACCCTTGCTTGTCTGGTGTGCTATGATCGGTCATATCCAAATATGACCACCCTTGCTTGTCTGGTGTGCTATGATCGGTCATATCCAAATGTCACCACCCATGCATGTCTGGTGTGCTATGATCGGTCATATCCAAATATCACCACCCTTGCGTGTTGAGTTCTACTCCCAATTGTTCCTACATATCTCTGTGAGAGTGGATTTTCAGCGCTTCTTCAGTTGAAAACAAAAATAAGAAATAAACCAAATGTTAAGAACGACATAGGCATTAACGAGAACTAAGCTGTTAATGAGTTACATTTTCAATAATCGCATATGTCGTCAGCTAACTTCATGTTTAAACTGAAAATTATATTTTTGTCGTGTTTTCATTTACCTTATTAACTCTTTGCGTACGTTTAGCCGCACAGTACGTCACTCTCAATTTGATTTGTGTACATTGTTATCATACCATATTCTTTTTACATGTCTTTTGTCATCTTGGTCATGGTGAAATCTAATACCTTGTTCAGTTATCTAATAATTCACACATATAAAATGTTATGTGTTATATAAATATGTAGCTTTATTCTTAAAATCATAACATCAATTGTATCTCTGAAACCTCTTGTTGCGTTGATAAAAAAGCTTCTGTACTGAAAGAGTTAAAAAGCTTCTGTACTGAAAGAGTTAAAAAGCTTCTGTACTAAAAGAGTTAAAAAGCTTCCGTACTGAAAGAGTTAAAAAGCTTCTGTACTAAAAGAGTTAAAAAGCTTCCGTACTGAAAGAGTTAAAAAGCTTCTGTACTGAAAGAGTTAAAAAGCTTCCGTACTGAAAGAGTTAAAAAGCTTCTGTACTGAAAGAGTTAAAAAGCTTCCGTAATGAAAGAGTTAAAAAGCTTCCGTACTGAAAGAGTTAAAAAGCTTCTGTACTGAAAGAGTTAAAAAGCTTCTGTACTGAAAGAGTTAAAAAGCTTCTGTACTGAAAGAGTTAAAAAGCTTCCGTAATGAAAGAGTTAAAAAGCTCTGTACTGAAAGAGTTAAAAAGCTTCTGTACTGAAAGAGTTAAAAAGCTTCTGTACTGAAAGAGTTGAAAAGCTTATGTACTGAAAGAGTTAAAAAGCTTCTGTACTGAAAGAGTTAAAAAGCTTCCGTACTGAAAGAGTTAAAAAGCTTCTGTACTGAAAGAGTTAAAAAGCTTCCGTAATGAAAGAGTTAAAAAGCTTCTGTACTGAAAGAGTTAAAAAGCTTCTGTACTGAAAGAGTTAAAAAGCTTCCGTACTGAAAGAGTTAAAAAGCTTCTGTACTGAAAGAGTTAAAAAGCTTCTGTACTGAAAGAGTTAAAAAGCTTCTGTACTGAAAGAGTTAAAAGCTTCTGTACTGAAAGAGTTAAAAAGCTTCTGTACTGAAAGAGTTAAAAAGCTTCTGTACTGAAAGAGTTAAAAAGCTTCTGTACTGAAAGAGTTAAAAAGCTTCTGTACTGAAAGAGTTAAAAGCTTCCGTATGAAAGAGTTAAACAGCTTATTGTTTTAATGTATCGGGCCAGAGAGTCAATTTGTCTCTATATATTAGGGTCCGACTCGGAAAATATTGGAGACCGCTGTATGGAGGGACTAGACTTGGGGGCAGGTGTACCAGTTCTTGTCGACCTGAATAGCAAACATATGGGTACTGGAACATCTAGCTCTTTATATATAAATATAAGGCTGGTAGAGTAGATTGGAGCCACGCTCTGACCACCCGTTGTTGAATATTGACTCCATCACCGTACCACCAAGTCGTTGTCGAACGGTAACCCTATCACCAGTCCGTCGTCACAAGATGTAAGGCACCAGCCAAACATTTGCCTCACAAGATGTAAGACAGTAAGACACCAGCCAAACATTCACCTCACAAGATGTAAGGCACCAGCCAAACATTCGCCTCACAAGATGTAAGACACCAGCCAAACATTCACCTCACACGATGTAAGACACCAGCCAAACATTTGCCTCACAAGATGTAAGACACCAGCCAAACATTCACCTCACAAGATGTAAGACACCAGCCAAACATTCACCTCACAAGATGTAAGACACCAGCCAAACATTCACCTCACAAGATGTAAGACACCAGCCAAACATTCACCTCACAAGATGTAAGACACCAGCCAAACATTCACCTCACAAGATGTAAGACACCAGCCAAACATTTGCCTCACAAGATGTAAGACAGTAAGACACCAGCCAAACATTTGCCTCACAAGATGTAAGGCACCAGCCAAACATTTGCCTCACAAGATGTAAGACAGTAAGACACCAGCCAAACATTTGCCTCACAAGATGTAAGACAGTAAGACACCAGCCAAACATCTGCCTCACAAGATGTAAGACAGTAAGACACCAGCCAAACATTTGCCTCACAAGATGTAAGACAGTAAGACACCAGCCAAACATTCACCTCACAAGATGTAAGACACCAGCAAAACACTCGCCTCACAAGATGTAAGACACCAGCAAAACATTCGCCTCACAAGATGCAAGACACCAGCCAAACATTCGCCTCACAAGATGTAAGACAGTAAGACACCAGCCAAACATTCGCCTCACAAGATGTAAGACAACAAGATAACAGCCAAACAATCGCCTCGCAAGATGTAAGACAGTAAGACATCAGCCAAACATTCACCTCACAAGATGTAAGACAGTAAGACACCAGCCAAACATTCGCCTCACAAGATGTAAGACAGTAAGACACCAGCCAAACTATCGCCTCACAAGATGTAAGACAGTAAGACACCAGCCAAACATTCGCCTCACAAGATGTAAGACAGTAAGACACCAGCCAAACTATCGCCTCACAAGATGTAGGACAGTAAGACACCAGCTAAACATTCACCTCACAAGATGTAAGACAGTAAGACACCAGCCAAACATTCGCCTCACAAGATGTAAGACAGTAAGACACCAGCTAAACATTCACCTCACAAGATGTAAGACAGTAAGACACCAGCCAAACATTCACCTCACAAGATGTAGGACAGTAAGACACCAGCTAAACATTCACCTCACAAGATGTAAGACAGTAAGACACCAGCCAAACATTCGCCTCACAAGATGTAAGACAGTAAGACACCAGCCAAACATTCGCCTCACAAGATGTAAGACAGTAAGACACCAGCCAAACATTCGCCTCACAAGATGTAAGACAGTAAGACACCAGCTAAACATTCGCCTCAAAAGATGTAAGACAGTAAGATACCAGCCAAACATTCACCTCACAAGATGTAGGACAGTAAGACACCAGCCAAACATTCGCCTCACAAGATGTAAGATAGTAAGACACCAGCTAAAAATTCGCCTCACAAGATGTAAGACAGTAAGACACCAGCTAAACTATCGCCTCACAAGATGTAAGATAGTAAGACAACAGCTAAACATTCGCCTCACAAGATTAAGACAGTAAGATAACAGCCAAACTATCGCCTCATAAGATGTAAGACAGTAAGTCACCAGTCAAACATTCGCCTCACAAGATGTAAGACAGTAAGACACCAGCCAAACATTCGCCTCACAAGATGTAAGACAGTAAAACAGAAGCCAAGCATTCACCTCACAAGATGTAAGACAGTAAGACACCAGCTAAACATTCGCCTCACAAGATGTAAGACAGTAAGACACCAGCCAAACATTCACCTCACAAGATGTAAGACAGTAAGATAACAGCCAAACATTCGCCTCACAAGATGTAAGACAGTAAGACACCAGCTAAACATTCACCTCACAAGATGTAGGACAGTAAGACACCAGCTAAACATTCGCCTCACAAGATGTAAGACAGTAAGACACCAGCTAAACATTCGCCTCACAAGATGTAAGACAGTAAGATAACAGCCAAACATTCACCTCACAAGATGTAAGACAGTAAGACACCAGCCAAACATTCACCTCACAAGATGTAAGACAGCAAGACACCAGCTAAACATTCACCTCACAAGATGTAAGACAGTAAGACACCAGCTAAACATTCGCCTCACAAGATGTAAGACAGTAAGATAACAGCCAAACATTCGCCTCACAAGATGTAAGACAGTAAGACACCAGCCAAACAATCGCCTCACAAGATGTAAGACAGTAAGATAACAGCCAAACATTCGCCTCACAAGATGTAAGACAGTAAGATAACAGCCAAACATTCGCCTCACAAGATGTAAGACAGTAAGACACCAGCCAAACATTCACCTCACAAGATGTAAGACAGTAAGACACCAGCTAAACATTCGCCTCACAAGATGTAAGACAGTAAGATAACAGCCAAACATTCGCCTCACAAGATGTAAGACAGTAAGACACCAGCCAAACAATCGCCTCACAAGATGTAAGACAGTAAGATAACAGCCAAACATTCGCCTTACAAGATGTAAGACAGTAAGACACCAGCCAAACAATCGCCTCACAAGATGTAAGACAGTAAGATAACAGCCAAACATTCGCCTTACAAGATGTAAGACAACAAGATAACAGCCAGACAATCACCTCACAAGATGTAAGACAGTAATACACACCCCGAACAATCGCCTCACAAGATGTAAGGCATCAAGATACCATATGCTCTATCTTAGATTCCTCTGTCCATCTCTTGATGTTCTCATCCCACCTCATGTAATCACAAGATGCTATATGCTATCATATGATCTCCTGTCCATCTCTTGATGTTCTCATCCCACCTCATGTAATCACAAGATGCTATATGCTATCATATGATCTCCTGTCCATCTCTTGATGTTATCATCCCACCTCATGTAATCACAAGATGCTATATGCTATCATATGATCTCCTGTCCATCTCTTGATGTTCTCATCCCACCTCATGTAATCACAAGATGCTATATGCTATCATATGATCTCCTGTCCATCTCTTGATGTTATCATCCCACCTTGTTTATTCACAAGATGCTATATGCTATCATATGATCTCCTGTCCATCTCTTGATGTTCTCATCCCACCTCATATAATCACAAGATGCTATATGCTATCATATGATCTCCTGTCCATCTCTTGATGTTCTCATCCCACCTCGTTTATTCACAAGATGCTGTATGCTATCATATGATCTCCTGTCCATCTCTTGATGTTCTCATCCCACCTCGTTTATTCACAAGATGCTATATGCTTTCATATGATCTCCTGTCCATCTCTTGATGTTCTCATCCCACCTCATGTAGTCACAAGATACTATCAATGATAGCTGTCAACTCCAAGTACATGTTAGAACTGACGATGTATTGTAGTTACACACTAATGCATGCAAGGTGTGTGTAGAAGAGCACAATATAAACAACATTATGTTTTCAATTAGATTTTACTTCACGCTGAGACAAGTTGACATAAAATATAATAGAATTCGTTCGTGGCAAGAAAACTGCACTCGGTGAATGAGTGACAATGTTACCCGGGAAGAAATACCCCTATTGATGGCAAGGACATACTGCCAGGCGATGCATGGAAACACAGTGGGCGATAACTCTGAGTAGACGATGTATCTGAAAGTCTCATGATCCTAGTCTTGTCTATTGTTGATGTAAGTAAAAGTAATGGGCTCATCATACAAAGTGACGTATAGGGAATACGGTGTTTGTGACCATCATTTTTACAGACCTTCGGCACGTTATTTTGGGGGTAATGTGGTCGACCAAACCGCTTAACTTTCCCAGTAAAAAATCCGGTACCCATTTAAGGCTGGGTGAACCTGGAAGCCGTCAATCAGGATCGAACCCGATCTCGAGTCCTTTGTAGTCCAGTTCACAAACTACTGAGCTATCACGGCTCCCATTGTTGATGTCAGCAACATCTTAATGGCAGTTACCCTCAAATAATGACTTACAATTATTTTTAGACTACTCTTTTCGAGTTTTAACAGTCTAGGGTCCCTTAACGTGCGCGAGTACACACGGGACATCCTGGGATTTTATTGTTTGTTGGTGCTTTATCCGAGAGGGCTAGACATCTCATTACCCATAGGGGGGAGGCTAGACATCGGATCTCATTACCCATAGGGGGCTAGACGTCGGATCTCATCACCCATAAGGGGCCAGACATCTGATCTCATTACCCATAGGGGGAGGCTAGACATCTGATCTCATTACCCATAGGGGGAGGCTAGACATCGGATCTCATTACCCATAGGGGGCTAGACATCGGATCTCATTAACCAAAAGGGGCCAGACATCTGATCTCATTACCCATAGGGGGAGGCTAGACATCTGATCTCATTATCCATAGGGGGAGGCTAGACATCGGATCTCATTACCCATAGGGGGCTAGACATCGGATCTCATTACCCATAAGGGGCCAGACATCTGATCTCATTACCCATAGGGGGAGGCTAGACATCGGATTTCATTACCCATAAGGGGCTAGACATCGGACCTCATTACCCATTGTGGGCTAGTCAAGGGATCTCATTACCCATAGAGGGCTAGACATCGGATCTCATTAACCATAGAGGGCTAGACATCGGATCTCATTACCCTTAGAGGGCTAGACATCGGATCTCATTACCCATAGAAGGCTAGATATCGGACCTCATTACCCATAGAGGGCTAGATATCGGATCTCATTACCCATAGAGGGCTAGATATCGGATCTCATTACCCATAGAGGGCTAGATATCGGATCTCATTACCCATTGTGGACTAGTCAAGGGATCTCATTACCCATAGAGGGCTAGATTTCGGATCTCATTATCCATAGAGGGCTAGATATCGGATCTCATTACCTATAGAGGGCTAGATATGGGATCTCATTACCCATAGAGGGCTAGATATGGGATCTCATTACCCATAGAGGGCTAGATATCGGATCTCATTACCCATAGAGGGCTAGATATCGGATCTAATTACCCATAGAGGGATAGATATCGGATCTCATTACCCATAGGAAACTAGACATCGAATCTCACTACCCAGAGAGGTCTAGACATCGGAACTCACTACCCAGAGAGGTCTAGACAACGGATCTCACTACCCAAAGAGAACTAGACATCGGATCTCACTACCAAAAGAGGGCTAGATATCAGATCTCATTACCCATAGAGGGCTAGATATCGGATCTCATTACCCATAGAGAACTAGACATCGGATCTCACTACCCAGAGAGGTCTAGACATCGGATCTCACTACCCAGAGAGGTCTAGACATCGGATCTCACTACCCAGAGAGGTCTAGACATCAGATCTCACTACCCAGAGAGGTCTAGACATCAGATCTCACTACCCAGAGAGGTCTAGACATCGGATCTCACTACCCAGAGAGGTCTAGACATCAGATCTCACTACCCAGAGAGGTCTAGACATCGGATCTCACTACCCAGAGAGGTCTAGACATCAGATCTCACTACCCAGAGAGGTCTAGACATCGGATCTCTCAACCCTTAGAGAACTAGACATCGGATCTCACTACCCAGAGAGGTCTAGATAACAGATCTCACTACCCAGAGAGGTCTAGACAACAGATCTCACTACCCAGAGAGGTCTAGACAACAGATCTCACTACCCAGAGAGGTCTAGACAACAGATCTCACTACCCAGAGAGGTCTAGACAACAGATCTCACTACCCAAAGAGGTCTAGACATAAAATCTCACTACACATATAGAATTAGACATCAAATCTCACTACACATATAGAATTAGACATCAAATCTCACTACACATATAGAATTAGACATCAAATCTCACTACACATATAGAATTAGACATCGAATCTCACTACCCTGAGACCTGGGGGGAAAAAATGGGGGGGGGGGTAAAACCACGAATTCTTTTTGTTAAGAATTCTTACCACCAGGGATGGGGATCGAACCTGGAACTATCCTGTCCAGAGGCAGACGTCTTACCTCTAGACCAGCCAGGCAGACGTCTTACCTCTAGACCAGCCAGGCCGACGTCTTACCTCTAGACCAGCCAGGCAGACGTCTTACCTCTAGACCACCCAGGCCGACGTCTTACTTCTAGACCAGCCAGGCAGACGTCTTACTTCTAGACCACCCAGGCCGACGTCTTACCTCTAGACCACCCAGGCCGACGTCTAACCTCTAGACCACCCAGGCAGACGTCTAACCTCTAGACCAGCCAGGCAGACGTCTTACCTCTAGACCAGCCAGGCAGACGTCTTACTTCTAGACCACCCAGGCCGACGTCTTACCTCTAGACCAGCCAGGCCGACGTCTTACCTCTAGACCACCCAGGCAGACGTCTAACCTCTAGACCACCCAGGCAGACGTCTTACCTCTAGACCAGCCAGGCAGACGTCTTACTTCTAGACCAGCCAGGCAGACGCCTAACCTCTAGACCACCCAGGCAGACGTCTTACCTCTAGACCACCCAGGCAGACGTCTTACTTCTAGACCAGCCAGGCAGACGTCTAACCTCTAGACCACCCAGGCAGACGTCTAACCTCTAGACCACCCAGGCAGACGTCTTACCTCTAGACCAGCCAGGCAGACGTCTTACTTCTAGACCACCCAGGCAGACGTCTTACCTCTAGACCAGCCAGTCAGATGTCTTACCTCTAGAACACCCAGGCAGACGTCTAACCTCTAGACCACCCAGGCAGACGTCTTACCTCTAGACCACCCAGGCAGACGTCTTACTTCTAGACCACCCAGGCAGACGTCTAACCTCTAGACCAGCCAGGCCGACGTCTTACCTCTAGACCAGCCAGGCAGACGTCTTACTTCTAGACCACCCAGGCCGACGTCTTACCTCTAGACCAGCCAGGCAGACGTCTAACCTCTAGACCACCCAGGCAGACGTCTAACCTCTAGACCACCCAGGCAGACGTCTTACCTCTAGACCACCCAGGCAGACGTCTTACTTCTAGACCAGCCAGGCAGACGTCTAACCTCTAGACCACCCAGGCAGACGTCTAACCTCTAGACCACCCAGGCAGACGTCTTACCTCTAGACCAGCCAGGCAGACGTCTTACTTCTAGACCACCCAGGCAGACGTCTTACCTCTAGACCAGCCAGTCAGATGTCTTACCTCTAGAACACCCAGGCAGACGTCTAACCTCTAGACCACCCAGGCAGACGTCTTACCTCTAGACCACCCAGGCAGACGTCTTACTTCTAGACCACCCAGGCAGACGTCTAACCTCTAGACCACCCAGGCAGACGTCTAACCTCTAGACCACCCAGGCAGACGTCTTACCTCTAGACCAGCCAGGCAGACGTCTTACTTCTAGACCAGCCAGGCAGACGTCTTACTTCTAGACCAGCCAGGCAGACGTCTTACCTCTAGACCAGCCAGGCAGACGTCTTACCTCTAGACCAGCCAGGCAGACGTCTTACTTCTAGACCACACAGGCAGACGTCTTACCTCTAGACCAGCCAGGCAGACGTCTTACTTCTAGACCAGCCAGGCAGACGTCTTACTTCTAGACCAGCCAGTCCGACGTCTTACTTCTAGACCAGCCAGGCAGACGTCTTACTTCTAGACCAGCCAGGCAGACGTCTTACCTCTAGACCAGCCAGGCAGACGTCTTACTTCTAGACCAGCCAGGCAGACGTCTTACCTCTAGACCAGCCAGGCAGACGTCTTACCTCTAGACCAGCCAGTCAGACGTCTTACCTCTAGACCAGCCAGTCAGACGTCTTACCTCTAGACCAGCCAGTCCGACGTCTTACCTCTAGACCACCCAGGCCGACGTCTTACCTCTAGACCAGCCAGTCAGACGTCTTACCTCTAGACCAGCCAGTCAGACGTCTTACCTCTAGACCAGCCAGGCAGACGTCTTACCTCTAGACCAGCCAGTCAGACGTCTTACCTCTAGACCAGCCAGTCCGACGTCTTACCTCTAGACCAGCCAGTCAGACGTCTTACCTCTAGACCAGCCAGGCAGACGTCTTACCTCTAGACCAGCCAGGCAGACGTCTTACCTCTAGACCAGCCAGTCCGACGTCTTACTTCTAGACCACCCAGGCCGACGTCTTACCTCTAGACCAGCCAGGCAGCCGTCTTACCTCTAGACCACCCAGGCAGACGTCTTACCTCTAGACCAGCCAGGCCGACGTCTTACCTCTAGACCAGCCAGGCAGACGTCTTACCTCTAGACCAGCCAGGCCGACGTCTTACCTCTAGACCAGCCAGGCAGACGTCTTACCTCTAGACCACCCAGGCCGACGTCTTACCTCTAGACCAGCAAGGCCGACGTCTTACCTCTAGACCAGCCAGTCCGACGTCTTACCTCTAGACCAGCCGGGCCGACGTCTTACCTCTAGACCACCCAGGCAGACGTCTTACCTCTAGACCAGCCAGGCCGACGTCTTACCTCTAGACCAGCCAGGCCGACGTCTTACCTCTAGACCAGCCACGCCGACGTCTTACCTCTAGACCACCCAGGCAGACGTCTTACCTCTAGACCACCCAGACCGACGTCTTACCTCTAGACCACCCAGTCAGACGTCTTACCTCTAGACCAGCCAGTCCGACGTCTTACCTCTAGACCAGCCAGGCCGACGTCTTACCTCTAGACCAGCCAGTCCGACGTCTTACCTCTAGACCAGCCAGGCCGACGTCTTACCTCTAGACCAGCCAGTCCGACGTCTTACCTCTAGACCAGCCAGGCAGACGTCTTACCTCTAGACCAGCCAGGCAGACGTCTTACCTCTAGACCAGCCAGGCAGACGTCTTACCTCTAGACCACCCAGTCCGACGTCTTACTTCTAGACCAGCCAGGCAGACGTCTTACCTCTAGACCAGCCAGGCCGACGTCTTACCTCTAGACCAGCCAGGCAGACGTCTTACCTCTAGACCACCCAGGCCGACGTCTTACTTCTAGACCAGCCAGGCAGACGTCTTACTTCTAGACCACCCAGGCCGACGTCTAACCTCTAGACCACCCAGTCCGACGTCTTACTTCTAGACCAGCCAGGCAGACGTCTTACCTCTAGACCAGCCAGGCCGACGTCTTACCTCTAGACCAGCCAGGCAGACGTCTTACCTCTAGACCACCCAGGCCGACGTCTTACTTCTAGACCAGCCAGGCAGACGTCTTACCTCTAGACCACCCAGGCCGACGTCTAACCTCTAGACCACCCAGGCAGACGTCTAACCTCTAGACCAGCCAGGCCGACGTCTTACCTCTAGACAAGCCAGGCAGACGTCTTACTTCTAGACCACCCAGGCCGACGTCTTACCTCTAGACCAGCCAGGCAGACGTCTAACCTCTAGACCACCCAGGCAGACGTCTAACCTCTAGACCACCCAGGCAGACGTCTTACCTCTAGACCACCCAGGCAGACGTCTTACTTCTAGACCAGCCAGGCAGACGTCTAACCTCTAGACCACCCAGGCAGACGTCTAACCTCTAGACCACCCAGGCAGACGTCTTACCTCTAGACCAGCCAGGCAGACGTCTTACTTCTAGACCACCCAGGCAGACGTCTTACCTCTAGACAAGCCAGTCAGATGTCTTACCTCTAGACCACCCAGGCAGACGTCTAACCTCTAGACCACCCAGGCAGACGTCTTACCTCTAGACCAGCCAGGCAGACGTCTTACTTCTAGACCACCCAGGCAGACGTCTAACCTCTAGACCACCCAGGCAGACGTCTAACCTCTAGACCACCCAGGCAGACGTCTTACCTCTAGACCAGCCAGGCAGACGTCTTACTTCTAGACCAGCCAGGCAGACGTCTTACTTCTAGACCAGCCAGTCCGACGTCTTACCTCTAGACCAGCCAGGCAGACGTCTTACCTCTAGACCAGCCAGGCCGACGTCTTACTTCTAGACCACCCAGGCAGACGTCTTACCTCTAGACCAGCCAGGCAGACGTCTTACTTCTAGACCAGCCAGGCAGACGTCTTACTTCTAGACCAGCCAGTCCGACGTCTTACTTCTAGACCAGCCAGGCAGACGTCTTACTTCTAGACCAGCCAGGCAGACGTCTTACCTCTAGACCAGCCAGGCAGACGTCTTACTTCTAGACCAGCCAGGCAGACGTCTTACCTCTAGACCAGCCAGGCAGACGTCTTACCTCTAGACCAGCCAGTCAGACGTCTTACCTCTAGACCAGCCAGTCAGACGTCTTACCTCTAGACCAGCCAGTCCGACGTCTTACCTCTAGACCACCCAGGCCGACGTCTTACCTCTAGACCAGCCAGTCCGACGTCTTACCTCTAGACCAGCCAGTCAGACGTCTTACCTCTAGACCAGCCAGGCAGACGTCTTACCTCTAGACCAGCCAGTCAGACGTCTTACCTCTAGACCAGCCAGTCCGACGTCTTACCTCTAGACCAGCCAGTCAGACGTTATACCTCTAGACCAGCCAGGCAGACGTCTTACCTCTAGACCAGCCAGGCAGACGTCTTACCTCTAGACCAGCCAGTCAGACGTCTTACTTCTAGACCACCCAGGCCGACGTCTTACCTCTAGACCAGCCAGGCAGCCGTCTTACCTCTAGACCACCCAGGCAGACGTCTTACCTCTAGACCAGCCAGGCCGACGTCTTACCTCTAGACCAGCCAGGCAGACGTCTTACCTCTAGACCAGCCAGGCAGACGTCTTACCTCTAGACCAGCCAGGCAGACGTCTTACCTCTAGACTACCCAGGCCGACGTCTTACCTCTAGACCAGCCAGGCCGACGTCTTACCTCTAGACCAGCCAGTCCGACGTCTTACCTCTAGACCACCCTGGCCGACGTCTTACCTCTAGACCAGCCAGGCCGACGTCTTACCTCTAGACCAGCCAGTCCGACGTCTTACCTCTAGACCAGCCAGGCAGACGTCTTACCTCTAGACCAGCCAGTCCGACGTCTTACCTCTAGACCAGCCAGGCAGACGTCTTACCTCTAGACCAGCCAGGCCGACGTCTTACCTCTAGACCAGCCAGGCCGACGTCTTACCTCTAGACCACCCAGGCCGACGTCTTACCTCTAGACCAGCCAGGCAGACGTCTTACCTCTAGACCACCCAGACCGACGTCTTACCTCTAGACCAGCCAGGCAGACGTCTTACCTCTAGACCAGCCAGGCAGACGTCTTACCTCTAGACCAGCCAGGCCGACGTCTTACCTCTAGACCAGCCAGGCAGACGTCTTACCTCTAGACCAGCCAGGCCGACGTCTTACCTCTAGACCAGCCAGGCCGACGTCTTACCTCTAGACCAGCCAGGCCGACGTCTTACCTCTAGACCACCCAGGCAGACGTCTTACCTCTAGACCACCCAGACCGACGTCTTACCTCTAGACCACCCAGTCAGACGTCTTACCTCTAGACCAGCCAGTCCGACGTCTTACCTCTAGACCAGCCAGGCAGACGTCTTACCTCTAGACCAGCCAGTCCGACGTCTTACCTCTAGACCAGCCAGGCAGACGTCTTACCTCTAGACCAGCCAGGCAGACGTCTTACCTCTAGACCAGCCAGGCAGACGTCTTACCTCTAGACCACCCAGTCCGACGTCTTACCTCTAGACCAGCCAGGCAGACGTCTTACCTCTAGACCAGCCAGTCCGACGTCTTACCTCTAGACCAGCCAGGCAGACGTCTTACCTCTAGACCAGCCAGTCCGACGTCTTACCTCTAGACCAGCCAGGCAGACGTCTTACCTCTAGACCAGCCAGTCCGACGTCTTACCTCTAGACCAGCCAGTCCGACGTCTTACCTCTAGACCACCCAGTCAGACGTCTTACATCTAGACCAGCCAGTCCGACGTCTTACCTCTAGACCAGCCAGGCAGACGTCTTACCTCTAGACCAGCCAGTCCTCCTACTTTTAAATGTTATGTAATTAGGATTATCATCACAGCACTCTGGACACACCCATCGGTGACGATGTTCTCCTCAAAATGTTCATCAGCACACAGCGACTCAATTCGAATTTGGTTGACAAATCCGCTCATTCGTCCAGAATATTGATCTGTCTTGGCAACACCGGTCTACACCCTCAGCTCACACAGTCTAGATAGCCATGTATTTGTACTTCTACAAAAGTCCTTTCTTCTACCCATCTCTCGTAGATTGTTAATGATATCTTTCTTCACTCCCAGTTCACACAGTCTAGATAGCCATGTATTTGTACTTCTACCAAAGTCCTTTCTTCTACCCATCTCTCGTAGATTGTTAATGATATCTCTCTACACTCCCAGTTCACACAGTCTAGATAGTCATGTATTTGTGATTCTATCAAAGCCCTACTTTACAATATGACATGTCAACAATTGTTTATATTTTATATTTAGCTCACTTTTCTTATTTATGCTTTCTACTGCTAACTCACATATTTGTTATTAGCGCTTATTAGTTTAAGTGTAATATTCGTGTTATTGAAGAAGTCATATTAAACGAAACATCGATTTATGTCTATGAAAGTACTTACGTCAAACTATAAAACACTGTATTATTCCGCTTGTTGTTGTATCCGAGTGTCCATGAAGCAGAACTCCACAGAACACATGTAACATCAAAGGGAGCAAACATGTGCACACAGAACGATGACGTAACAGGGTCTTTGAAAATAAGTGAACACTACCCACTTCGCTATTTTTACTGCCCGTATTTGCATGTCTCTCTCTCTCTCATTTGATTTCTTCTCAAATATTTCTAGTATTTACACATCAGGCCGCGTTAACACTGTGTCTACCTGTTCTTTATGCATCCTTACACCTTTGAATTTACCTGAATCAAATTTGGCTCAATTATTTCCTAGTACTCAGCAGGGACTAAATGCTCTACTAAAAATATAAAAAATGTATTCTCAAATATTTAATCCGTGGAAACATTCCAACAATAAAACGAGAAAAATGTATTCTAAAATATTTATTTAGTGGAAATATAGAATAATACAAACTACTATAATATATTGAAAAATATTTATTTGGTAGAAATATTAAAATAATACAAACTACTAAAATATATTCTAATTTCTTTATTTGGTGAAAATGTCGAATATTTAAAGCTACTAGAATATATTCTAATATATTTATTATAAAGCAAAAATAAAGGACTCAGCCTTAATGGCAAAAAGACAGAAGTAATGGTAACAACAAAGAAAAAGACATCACCTCAGTGCAAAATAAAGATAAGTGGAGCAATATTAAAACAGGTAAATGAATTTAAATATTTGGGAACTTTGTTAACCTCAGACGGAAGATGTACAAAAGAGGTGGGATGTAGAATGGCTCAGGCAAAAGCAGCTTTCCAAAAAATGAGGAAGATACTATGCAATCCATTTTTGACAATAGAAACAAGAAAAAGAGTTCTTAAATGTTACGTAGAGCCAGTATTAACATATGGAAGCGAATCATGGACAATAGGACAACAGACAAGAAAATCACTGGAGTCTGTAGAAATGTGGTTTTACACAAGAATGTTGAGAATACCATGGACAGCTAAGAATAGTAATGAAGATGTTCTGAGAGAGGTCAAAGCAAAAAGAGAGCTAAATTCCAATGTTAGGAAGAGACAATCATCATTTTTTGGTCATGTAATGAGAAGAGAACAACTGGAATATATTGTAACAACTGGAAAAATTGAGGGACGATGAGATAGAGGGAAGCAACGAGAAAAAATACCAGACAGCTTAAGAGAATGGCTTGGCAGAAGGTCAACAACAGAAATGATAAATAACTGCCGAGATCGAAAGTTGTGGAGAGACATGATCACCTACGCCACTAGGCCCGGTACTTGATGATGATGATGATATTTATTTGGTGGAAATATTACAATAATAAAACAATACAAATGAGATCTAAAATATGAACCCCGTGCTGGTGGTTTGTCAAAACGAACCCGATGCACATCTCAACAGACGACAAGGAGGACTGGTTGGTCTAGAGGCAAGACGCCGGCCTCAGGACAGAGAGGTTGTGGGTTCAAATCCCGGTTGCACCAGTTGGGATATTTATTTGTGATTTCTTTCTACGGCAACCATCCCTGGTCTCAGCAGCGAGGCCCGACTTGAAGCGTCAATTACTCATCGACGGAAAAAAAATATGATTATCTGCCTGTGCGGCGAGGAACCTGTGCATACCGCTGCCAGGGAAAAACGGATTAACACGCAAAATTCAGTTCCTAGTCTCTAGAGATTTCGTCAGAGGTCAAAGGTGGCGAACGTAATAATAGAACAACAACAAAAAGACTACGAAATCATGTTTTGATATACCCACAGTATGAGACATGATATCGTGGCAGTATCCATGTCTATTCATTATAGCCACGTGTAAATAGGGACATGAACAGGCAATTTCCTATATAAAACTCTTTCTTGCTGTTAAATTAGTGTGCCAGTGACTTATAACTTCTGTACTAGATCATTCAGCTAAACAAGTGATCTCCCCTCACCGACGGCACGTGTATCAACCGCCTCCAGTGTGTGTGAACATTTAACTGTATTTCTTTCAATAAACTTTACGGTACTCCTAGACCAGGGGTCTTCTAATAAAAGATTTAAGAACGACCAATTAAAGTGCAAGGGGACGTTACTCCGAGCAGAAAGCCGCTAAACTAGGAAATTACCAAATAACACTGTTAATGTTTCAGGGTATGAAAGAAGATGAGTGACACTGTCATAACGTGAGTGCGTGTTGCTACAAATGTGGAGCTGAGTTAGGTACAGATTAGATCGTTGACTGGTAGGAAGGAACATCATCATCATCATCATCATCATCATCATGTACCCTGCCGGTTGGCGTAGGCGATCATGTCCCTCCACAATCTTCTATCTACAGTGCATCTTATCAGTTCTGTTGTTGACTGTTTTCCATGCCATGACACCAAGCTATCCAGTATTTTCTCTCTTTGTCGTCCGCGATCTCTCTTTCCTTTTATTTTGCCAGTTGTAACCAAGTATTCCAACTTTCCTCTTCTCATGATGTGCCCGAAAAATGTTGATTGCTTCTTTCTGATGTTTTTTTAAGCGCTCCCTTTTTGTGTTGGCCTCTTTGAGAACTTCCTCATTGGTCTTTTTATCTGTCCAGGGAACTTTCAACATTCTTCTGAGAAATACCATCTCTGTGGCCTCTAATCGTCTTTTCATTTGTTTGTCTACTGTCCATGATCGCTTCCATAGGTCAGAATTGGTTCTATATAGCACCGATGAACTCTCTTTCTCATTTTTATTGACATAGATTTGTTGCATAAGATATTTTTCATTTTCTGAAATGCTATTTTGGCCTGAGCTATTCTGCTTTTTATTTCTGTGGTGCATCTCCCATCTGATGTTATTATTGTGCCCAAGTATTTGAAACGTTGCACTTGTTTCAGGTTTGTCTCACTTATTTTTATGCTGCATGATGGTGATGATTGTTTCTTCGATATAACCATTACTTCTGTTTTCTTACTATTCAGACTGAGACCTTTCTTGTTGCTTTCTTTTACTATTATGTCTATCATTTCTTGTAGTTCCTTCTCTGTCTCTGCTATTAAGACTGTGTCATCCGCATATTGCAAATTATTTATGTTGTGACCGTTGACTTCAATTCCTTTTTGGTCTACTATTGATCTCATAATATATTCGCTGTAAAGTGAAAACAAATCCGGTGACAGAACACAGCCTTGTCTGACTCCTTGTTTTATATATTGGAATTGTCCTGTTTGGTTGTTAATTCGTATAGCTGCTGTTTGTTGCCGGTACATGTTTTTTTATGATTCGCAGATCCTTGCCATCAATGTTTAATTTCTCCAGCATATTGATTATTTCCACATGCTTTACTTTGTCAAATGCTTTTGTGTAGTCTATAAAGCACATATATAGATCTTTCTTTACCTCTATAGATCTTTCTATTAATGTCCTTAAGATGTATATTGCATTATTGTCACCCTTTCCTTCCAGAAATCCACATTGTTTGTGATTTGTCATGATTATTCCAGGCAATTTAAGAAGGTAGTTTGCCATTCCTTTCCTTCTTGGCAGTGACTGTACTAGTCTTGGATGGCAGCCATTGTCTCTATACATGAGATCCTCTGCCTGCCATTGTGGTGTGGGGACCATAACCAGCACTACTTGTCAGCTGCTCCCACAACACCATCCACCACCTGCTCCAATGGCTTCACATAACCCTGATAGGGGGGCTAAACGGGAGCTCCACCTTGCCCAGGTGTGTCCCGAAGACTAGCGGAGGAAAGGAGACGTCTTACTCCTCCTTTGGTAGGGCAGAACCCTACCCCGCTAACCCTAACCTTACTCCTCCTTTGGTAGGGCAGAACCCTACCCCGCTAACCCTAACCTTACTCCTCCTTTGGTAGGGCAGAACTCTACCCACGCTAACCCTAACCTTACTCCTCCTTTGGTAGGGCAGAACCCTACCCCGCTAACCCTAAGTGTACCTAAGTAAGGAAGGAACATAAGAGTGGATAAACAGAGAGCTACCACCGATGCATTCTTTAAGATAATTTCCTAGTTTAATGACATAAATCAACGCGATCTCCGCTTAGATGACGTCACATATAAACTATAGCAGTTCTCAAATACTGACAATAATCTCTGTGTTCATTTATTTTATGTTATTTGTAGGGTTAAAGTTAAGGTTAGGGGTAAGTTTAGGGTTAAGGTTAGGGTTAAGGTTAGGGGTAAGCTTAGGGTTAAGGTTAGGGTTAGGGTTAAGGTTAGGGGTAAGTTTAGGGTTAGGGTTAAGGTTAGGGGTAAGTTTAGGGTTAAGGTTAAGGTTAGGGTTAAGGTTAGGGGTAAGTTTAGGGTTAAGGTTAAGGTTAGGGTTAAGGTTAGGGGTAAGTTTAGGGTTAAAGTTAAGGTTAGGGGTAAGGTTAGGGTTAAGGTTAGGGGTAAGTTTAGGGTTAAGGTTAAGGTTAGGGTTAAGGTTAGGGGTAAGTTTAGGGTTAAGGTTAGGGGTAAGTTTAGGGTTATGGTTAAGGTTAGGTTTATGGTTAGGCTTCCATCTGCAAGATGGCGGATCTAGTTCACGTCCTCTCGATCGCTGCAGAAAGTGCATCCAAGGTCTGATTAATTTCAGATTTCCTTTGCACTTTCTGCGGTAACATCAAAATGATGATATACTCAATACATCTGTGTCGCAAAAGCAAGGTCGTAGGCCGACAATAGTCCGTTTTTGACAAATCAAGTGTTGTGAACGAGACCTTCCACCGTCTAGACTTGATCTGCGCTTTACGTACCATTGGTGCTGTTCATGACCGTTGATGGTATTCTTTGACGCAAGTTATTTCCATGTAGACATTAATGTAAACTACTTCGTCAGCCGCAGTTTTGTCTCTTTGGGGAAGTTGCTTCGTGTTTTGTTCGTCGTGGGCTGCTTACACTAGAGTAATCAGACAAAAATCTAAAGGGAACGAGATTATTAGTGTCCGGCGACATTGGTGTGTGCTACGTCATCGTATTGGTTCCCTAAACCGGCCGTGCGCAAATCTTAAGGTTCGCTGTTTGATGTGCGACGGGGATAATTGATGACTGACTGTGTGTCTATATTTTCGGAATCGGAGTCATCAACGATGGCCTAACATCATCAAGTGCTATGACGATCATCATTTTCAAGAGGACGTGACTTACCGGTATATGGGGATAACGGCGGGAACAATTGAAAGCTATGCATGAAAAGTGTTCCTTGTTGCAGTTTCCTCATATTCCAAGTCGCATGTCTGTGTTAGTCACCTCTAGTGACTCGGGCAGATGGTGCTCGTAAACCTGGGAGTGCCGACCATCTAAGGGCAGAATCCCCCTACAGAAAAGATCATCTGCTGCCTTGCAGGAAGATTGGGGACAATCAAAGGCTAAGGAAAGCAAACCTGAACAAAATGATGGCTGAAATCGGATGCACTGGGCCACTGGCGCATAACACAGTGCAGCGTTTTAACAGGTTTTCAAGCGGAGTGGATCTAACATGCTTAAACAGACTGCTGTCTTCGTGTGAGAGTCTGGAGTCATACTCTGATTGAGTCCTGATCGCAGAGAGAGAGAGAGAGATAGAGAGAGAGAGATAGAGAGAGAGAGAGAGAGGGAGGGTTACGGTTTTGGTTATGGTTGTGGTTAGGGTAAGGTTCGAGTTGGGTAAGTTTAGGGTTAAGTTTAATCTTAGGGGTTGGGTTAGGGTTTAGGTTAGGGTAAGGTTCGAGTTGGGTAAGTTTAGGGTTAAGTTTAATCTTAGGGGTTGGGTTAGGGTTTAGGTTAGGGTAAGGTTCGAGTTGGGTAAGTTTAGGGTTAAGTTTAATCTTAGGGGTTGGGTTAGGGTTTAGGTTAGGGTAAGGTTCGAGTTGGGTAAGTTTAGGGTTAAGTTTAATCTTAGGGGTTGGGTTAGGGTTTAGGTTAGGGTTAAGGTTAAGGTTAGAGTTTGGGTTAAACTTTGGGTTTATGTTAAGGTTCGACATAGGGTTTGGGTTAGAGTTAAGGTTAAGGTTAGGGTTAAGGCTCGGGTTTTGGTTTAGGTTATGTTTAGGGTTAGGTTTAAGGTTAAGGTTTGGATTAGGGTTAGGGTTTGGTTAGGTTTAGGGTTAAGGTTTGGGTAAGGGTTTGGTTTAGGGTTAGGTTTAAGGTTAGGTTTAAGGTTCGGGTTTGGTTTAATGTTGAGCTTAGGGTTAGGGTTAGGTGGTTTGTGTTGGGGTTAGAGTTATGATTAGTGTTAGGGTTTAGTTTAGTGTTAAGTTTAGGGTTATGGTTACGGTTTGAGTTATGGTTAAGTTTTGGGTTAGGGTACAGTTTAGGGTTAAGATTTGGGTTAGGGTTTAGCTTAAGGTTTGAATTAGGGTTAATGTTATGATTTGAGTTAGTGTTGAGGGCATGGTGAAGGTTAAGGTTAGGGTTAGGGTATGGGTTTAGATTTGGTTTAGAATTAAGGTTTGGGTTAGTGTTAATTGTTGAGGTAGGGTTAAGGTTTGGGTCAGGGTTTAGGTTAAGGTTACGGTTAAGGTTTGGGTTTGGCTTTGGGATTAGGTTAAGGTTTGAGCTAAGGCGTGGGTAAAGATTTAGGTTAGGCTTAAGATTTGGGTTAGGGTTAAGGTTTGGGTTAGGGTTAGGGGTTAGGTGAAAGTTAGGGGTTAGGTTAAGAAACATAGGATTTTCCTTTCGCCTTGTTTTTCTTGTCTCTACAATTAGAGCCTTCTAATGATAGATTAGAGAAATACAAGAACTAGAGTAATATTACTCAAGGGGCTTTACTCTTCCGAACTTAACTCATTTATGTGGTTAACCTAGGACTTTACCTTCTTTTAATAAGTAACCATACTGCCTCCATATTGCCTATTCGTCTCCTACTGCGTAGTCTCACTCCAATGAACGTTATCAACAAGAGACTACACCAGACCCCTAAATGAAAGCTTCTCGTGTAACTTAAACATAACTCTTGACATAAACTACACTGGAAGCTATTTTAGATCTGCCAGCAAAGGTACAGAGCAGTGGTAATCGTAATTTATTCAAACTACTCCTTTTGACTGTTCTAAATGCTTTGTACTGTTCTATTCACACCGACTAGAGCGCTAGCAACGACTCTTTTCATCGCCCAAACGTTGCAGGCAGCGACGTTGATAAATTAATTGGCGAGCTCATTCATTGGAAGGGTACACACCATTTAGCGATCTCTGATATAATAGCGCTGCTCTCATTGCCTTAATGTATCTTATGTGGGCTTGATAAGCGTCAGATTTGGGAATGTGTGTGGCAGATGTTTGGTTCAGTATTGACAATTAAATTAGACAGACGGCCAATGTTGGTTCACGACTTGTTGACAAAATGTAGAACTTTGTCAATACAAATCGATCCTGTTATTTATAAAATACAAAAATATAACTCTGAGTGCATAAATCTGAACAATTGTCTATAAAACACAAATGTAGAATTTTTCTGTCACTATAAATCTGAACACTTGACTATAAATCACATTCATTATTCTTTCATTATTTTCTCATTATTTTTTTCTTTATTTTATCTATATATTAAATCACTATATTTGATTATTTTATCTCTATGTTAATCCCTATATTTGATTATTTTATCTCTATATTAAATCCCTATATTTGATTATTTTATCTCAATGTTAATCCCTATATTTGATTATTTTATCTCTATGTTAATCCCTATATTTGATTATTTTTCTCTATATATTAAATCCCTATATTTGATTATTTCTCTCTATATAAAATGAAGAAAATACTTTGTCATTATAAATGTGTACGATTATCTCATTAGAAAGAAAACCTACGACTTCGTCACTATAAATATAAGCGCTCATTTCTGAATTGTAAATGTCGATCTGGACAAATATAATTGAGGATATAGTCAGGAAATAAATGTATAAGTCATTACAAATGTCGATCTGGACAAATATAATTGAGGATATAGTGAGGAAATAAATGTATAAATCATTACAAATGTAGATCTGTACAAATATAATTGAGGATATAGTGAGGAAATAAATGTATAAGTCATTACAAATGTAGATCTGTACAAATATAATTGAGGATATAGTGAGGAAATAAATGTATAAGTCATTACAAATGTAGATCTGTACAAATATAATTGAGGATATAGTGAGGAAATAAATGTATAATTCATTACAAATGTAGATCTGTACAAATATAATTGAGGATATAGTGAGGAAATAAATGTATAATTCATTACAAATGTCGATACATTCGTGTCTAGAACTGAAATAGAGAACTTATTCATGACTAGGAATTTGTCTCTAAAAGTGTCAATGTTTTATCTATACACTGACATGTCTTTGTCTTGTACAGTATTGATGATATTTGTCAACATTGTTGTATAAATGCTCCTTTCTCTTCTTAATGGCGTGTGTAGATGAAGTTATTGAGTTGTTTAGTTATTGAGTTGTTAGCGGGTTATCATCATTGCACTCCGAACATGTCCATAGGTGCTGAGATCCCCTCCTCAGCAAGTCCGGCAGTGTCCAGCGACTGACGACTCCAGACGTGCTGAGATGTCCTCCTCAGCAAGCCCGGCAGTGTCCAGCGACTGACTAATCCAGACGTGCTGAGATGCCCTCTTCAGCAAGTCCGGCAGTGTCCAGCGACTGACGTCTCCAGACGTGCTGAGATGCCCTCCTCAGCAAGTCCGGCAGTGTCCAACGACTGACGACTCCAGACGTGCTGAGATGTCCTCCTCAGCAAGTCCGGCAGTGTCCATCGACTGACGACTCCAGACGTGCTGAGATCCCCTCCTCAGCAAGTCCGGCAGTGTCCAGCGACTGACGACTCCAGACGTGCTGAGATCCCCTCCTCAGCAAGTCCGGCAGTGTCCATCGACTGACGACTCCAGACGTGCTGAGATCCCCTCCTCAGCAAGCCCGGCAGTGTCCAGCGACTGACGACTCCAGACGTGCTGAGATCCCCTCCTCAACAAGTCCGGCAGTGTCCAGCGACTGACGACTCCAGACGTGCTGAGATGCCCTCCTCAGCAAGTCCGGCAGTGTCCAGCGACTGACGACTCCAGACGTGCTGAGATCACCTCCTCAGCAAGTCCGGCAGTGTCCAGCGACTGACGACTCCAGACGTGCTGAGATCCCCTCCTCAGCAAGTCCGGCAGTGTCCAGCGACTGACGACTCCAGTTCTGTGTTCCTCCACATGAAGCTGTTAGTATCCACGTCTACGTCACAGACCAAACACAGGTTATATGGAATCACTCAAGTCAGCTCTACACTTCCATAAACAAATATCTGGTACTCATTCTCATAGGCTCAGTGAATCCAAATCGGTTTGGGAAATAAAACAGAGACAACCTTAGACCTGGTCATTGGCGAACTCACCAACCACCAAAGCATAGCTGCTTCGGGACTTAAAAGCAAACAATAATTTCTATAATGTTGGAATTGCCTTGAAATCGTCAATGTAACCTGAGTCATCAGAATTTCTATAGATTCCCCAGCAATACAAGGGCCAATACTGTAATTACCAGTCACAAAATACAGTGTGTTTTGAGTGGACGAGGACGTGAACTTCCGGGCTATATGGTGGATAGGCGGCAGGAACCATGGAAGGCTATATCCTGAAAAGTGTTCCTTGTTGCAGTTTCCTCATATTCCAAATCCGGTTTGTTGCAGGAGCTACTGAGTTAAGTGCTCTGTGCACACCGTGAGTTGTGTGTTTCATCCGTTTTGATCATGTTCCGATATTCCAACTGTTTACGATGAATGCTGATATCGTATGACAGGGAACAGTTGGCCGTGTTCACTTTCTGTGTTTTTTCGCCTTATGTCTTTTGGCGTGTGCTGAGACTGCTATGATGGGGACTACAGCTACCTTTCTTTGTTTGGGAGATGAGTTAGAAATTCGGATGATTCCACAGGCACGGGCGGTTGAGCAATTATGGATTTTCATTCGTTTGCAGTGATACCGGAGCCTTCCATAACCAAATAACAAGAGCCAACATCCCTACACTTCTGGTTCAATCTTAAAAAAAAAACCCACAGCTATGTTGGCTAAAGACTGTCTCATTCAGATTTGCCGCTTGTGAAGAGATCATGTGATCGTAACAAACCGCTCGACAGTTTTATTAGAGATAAGTTGACAAGACGGGGATATGGATTTATGCTCGTTGGAGTGAATGGGAAACGTCAAAGGCAGGAAACGTCTGTCACGGGTTACGCTATCTGGGAATAAACGATCAAACCAGATTTTTTATGTGCGCTGCTATGTAGTGCTGACAGTTTGTTCTGTCTTAAAAAGTTTCTTTTTTCTCCTTTCCTTCAATCTTAAAGAGCTCCATTTAACCTTTTCCTTCAATCTTAAAGAGCTCCATTTAACCTTTTCCTTCAGTCTTAAAGAGCTCCATTTAACCTTTTCCTTCAATCTTAAAGAGCTCCATTTAACCTTTTCCTTCAATCTTAAAGAGCTCCATTTAACCTTTTCCTTCAATCTTAAAGAGCTCCATTTAACCTTTTCCTTCAATCTTAAAGAGCTCCATTTAACCTTTTCCTTCAGTCTTAAAGAGCTCCATTTAACCTTTTCTTTCAATCTTAAAGAGCTCCATTTAACCTTTTCCTTCAATCTTAAAGAGCTCCATTTAACCTTTTCCTTCAATCTTAAAGAGCTCCATTTAACCTTTTCCTTCAATCTTAAAGAGCTCCATTTAACCTTTTCCTTCAATCTTAAAGAGCTCCATTTAACCTTTTCCTTCAATCATTAAAATCTCCATTTAACCTTTTCCTTCAATCATTAAAATCTCCATTTAACCTTTTCCTTCAATCATTAAAATCGCCATTTAACCTTTTCCTTCAATCACTAAAATCTCCATTTAACCTTTTCATTCAATCATTAAAATATCCATTTAACCTTTTCCTTCAATCATTAAAATCTCCATTTAACCTTTTCCTTCAATCATTAAAATCTCCATTTAACCTTTTCCTTCAATCATTAAAATCTCCATTTAACCTTTTCCTTCAATCATTAAAATCTCCATTTAACCTTTTCCTTCAATCACTAAAATCTCCATTTAACCTTTTCCTTCAATCATTAAAATCTCCATTTAACCTTTTCCTTCAATCATTAAAATCTCCATTTAACCTTTTCCTTCAATCATTAAAATCTCCATTTAACCTTTTCCTTCAATCATTAAAATCTCCATTTAACCTTTTCCTTCAATCACTAAAATCTCCATTTAACCTTTTCCTTCAATCATTAAAATCTCCATTTAACCTTTTCCTTCAATCATTAAAATCTCCATTTAACCTTTTCCTTCAATCATTAAAATCTCCATTTAGCCTTAGACAATAGAAACAAAATGCTACAGGAAAATGTTTAGGATACCTTGGATAATAGAAACAAAATAAATGCTACAGGAGAATGTTTAGGATAACTTGGATAATAGAAACAAAATGCTACAGAAAAATGTTTAGGATACCTTGGATAATAGAAACAAAATGCTACAGAAAAATGTTTAGGATACCTTGGATAATAGAAACAAAATGCTACAGAAAAATGTTTAGGATATCTTGGATAATAGAAACAAAATGCTACAGAAAAATGTTTTGGATACCTATTCAGTCTTTGCTTGTCCTATTTTATCTTTGCGTGTCCTATTCTGTCTTTGCTTGTCCTATTCTATCTTTGCTTGTCCTATTCTGTCTTTGCGTGTCCTATTTTGTCTTTGCTTGTCCTATTCTGTCCTTGCGTGTCCTATTCTGTCTTTGCTTGTCCTATTCTGCCTCATAATATTTACATTTACACTCACGTTTAGTTATTTACTCTCTATTTGGTTTATTGGCGGACAGGGAAGTGGGTGAACGTGGGTGGTAGGGCGATGGCCTACGAACAAGAAAGTCCTGTGTTCAGATCATGCCACATGCGGTGGAATCTTTCCGCTTCTGTCTGTGGTTTCTTCCTGGCTTGACCTTCTTTTAGTTTCTGGGTAGTAAGACTCGATGTCTAGACCTTTCGCATAAAGGGAAAAACAAGAGATCCCGTGTGTACTCGCGCATGTTAAAGAACCCTTGGCAATTAAAAGTTGAAAAGAGCTGGTCAAAAATAACCGCCACTCGCTAAATTATTTTGGAGAAGAAATATCGTAGCCATTGAAGTATAGTGGATAAGAGTTATATAGTGGATGTGAATATGAGGAGAAATAGTGGATGTGGATATGAGGGAAAATAGCGGAAGTGGATATGAGGAGAAATAGTGGATGTGGATATGAGGAGAAATAGTGGATGTGGATATGAGGGAAAATAGCGGAAGTGGATATGAGGAGAAATAGTGGATGTGAATATTGGGAGAAATAGTGGATGTGAATATTGGGAGAAATAGTGGATGTGAATATTGGGAGAAATAGTGGATGTGAATATTGGGAGAAATAGTGGATGTGAATATTGGGAGAAATAGTGGATGTGAATATTGGGAGAAATAGTGGATGTGGATATGAGGGAAAATAGCGGAAGTGGATATGAGGAGAACTAGTGGATGTGAATATTGGGAGAAATAGTGGATGTGAATATTGGGAGAAATAGTGGATGTGAATATTGGGAGAAATAGTGGATGTGAATATTGGGAGAAATAGTGGATGTGAATATTGGGAGAAATAGTGGATGTGGATATTGAGAGAAATAGTGGATGTGAATATTGGGAGAAATAGTGGATGTGAATATTGGGAGAAATAGTGGATGTGAATATTGGGAGAAATAGTGGATGTGAATATTGGGAGAAATAGTGGATTTGGATATGAGAGAAATTGTGGAAGTGGGTATAAGAAAAATAATGAATGTGGATGTGAGGAGAAATGGTAAATGTAGATATTGGAAGTGGATGTGAGAGAAATAGTGGGTGTGGATATGAGAGAAACAGTGAATGTGGATAAGAGAAAAATAATTGAAATGGATATGAGAGAAATAGTGGATATGGGGTTTTTTTATTATAGAAAAATAATGGACGTGTTGTTGATTTTGTAAATAGAAAAATAGTGGAAATGTGTGGTAGATATTAACATGAAGAAGCTTAGTTGTTTGATTGACCGACTTCACATCATGTGTTCCATCTTTTTGTTACTGTTAGTTTAGTTTCCTTGCTCAGTAACTCAATAGAAATAACTTGTTATAACTCTTCTATGCTACACTCTATTTGTTAATTTTATTTTAGTTTCCTTGCTCAGTAACTCAATAGAAATAACGTGTTATTATTCTTCTATGCTACACTCTATTTGTTAATTTTATTTTAGTTTCTTTGCTCAGTAACTCAATAGAAATAACTTGTTATAACTCTTCTATGCTACACTCTATTTGTTACTTTTATTTTAGTTTCCTTGCTCAGTAACTCAATAGAAATAACTTGTTATAACTCTTCTATGCTACACTCTATTTGTTACTTTTATTTTAGTTTCCTTGCTCAGTAACTCAATAGAAATAACTATGAACAGAAGCGGAAAGATTCCACCGCATGTGGCATGATTTGAACACAGGACTTTCTTGTTCGTAGGCCAGCTCCTTACCACCGACGTTCACCCACTTCCCTGTCCGCCAATAAACCAAATAGAGAGTAAATAACTAAACGTGAGTGTAAATGTAAATATTAGAGGCAGAATAGGACACGCAAAGACAGAATAGGACACGCAAAGACGCAATAGGACACGCAAAGACAGAATATGACAAGCAAAGATAGAATGGGACAAGCAAAGATAGAATGGGACAAGCAAAGACAGAATAGGACAAGTAAAGATAGAATAGGACAAGCAAAGACAGAATAGAACAAGCAAAGATAGAATAGGACAAGCAAAGACAGAATAGGACAAGCAAAGACAGAATAGGACAAGCAAAGATAGAATAGGACAAGCAAAGACAGAATAGGACAAGCAAAGACATAATTCCATCAAAAACCTCCAATGTAACAAATCATTGTAAACTAATGCTAGAAAACGTGTCCTAAAGTGCTACATTGAACCTGTTCTACTATATGGAAGTGAGTCATGGACGATAAGTAAAACAACACAAAGAACATTAGAGATGTGGTTTATAAGAAGAATGTTACGAATTCCATGGATAGCAAACATGACAAATGAAGAATGTTTAAAACGAGTTGGAAAAACCAGAAATATCATCAAAATCATAAGGAAGAAACAATCTACATTTATTGGACATGTCATGAGAAAAGAAAGTATTGAGAATACTATAACAGCCGACAGAATGAATGGAAAGAAGAGCAGAGGAAAACCAAGAGAAAAAAATTGAACAGCTTGTCCAAATGGTAGAATGAAATATCATCGATTGAAATTATGACAAGCATGATGGATTAAGGGTGTCCGGTTAGCGCAATCGATAGGCGGTTGGCTTACCACGGCAACAGCCGGGGTTCGTACCCTGGCGAGGACACCTGGGTTTTACTAATTCCCTAAAAATTAGTGGGAGCCGCGATAGCTCAGTGGTTAGTGAACTGGACTACTACGGACAAGGGGTAGGGTTCGATCCCAACCGACGGCTCCGGGTTCACCCAGCCTTAAATGGGTACCGGATTTTTTCTGGGAAAGTGAAGCAGCACGGGCGTAATACCGACCACATTACCCCAAAAATCATGTGCTGAAGGTCTGTAAAATATAGGGTCACTAACACCATATTTCCCTATACGCCACTTGGCGTGACGGGGGGTACTTTACTTTTTTTTTTTTTATGATGGATTAAGTGATGTAGAGAGAGGTCATCGCTCAAGCCAAC
The DNA here is from genome assembly GCA_032433765.1 of Megaustenia siamemsis. Classification (NCBI taxonomy): domain Eukaryota; kingdom Metazoa; phylum Mollusca; class Gastropoda; order Stylommatophora; family Ariophantidae; genus Megaustenia; species Megaustenia siamemsis. Next base: position 56,200,703 of record JAVIAB010000046.1, on the reverse strand, counting down.
CTGAAATTATGACATGTATGAAGGGCTGAGTGATGTAGAGAGAGAGGTCATCGCTCAAGCCAACCTGAAATTATGACATGTATGAAGGACTGAGTGATGTAGAGAGAGAGGTCATCGCTCAAGCCAACCTGAAATTATGACATGTATGAAGGGCTGAGTGATGTAGAGAGAGGTGATCACTCAAGCCAACCTGAAATTATGACATGTAGGAAGGGCTGAGTGATGTAGAGAGAGGTGATCACTCAAGCCAACCTGAAATTATGGCATGTATGAAGGGCTGAGTGATGTAGAGAGAGGTCATCGCTCAAGCCAACCTGAAATTATGGCATGTATGAAGGGCTGAGTGATGTAGAGAGAGATGATCACTCAAGCCAACCTGAAATTATGACATGCATGAAGGGCTGAGTGATGTAGAGAGAGGTCATCGCTCAAGCCAACCTGAAATTATGGCATGTATGAAGGGGTGAGTGATGTAGAGAGAGATGATCGCTCAAGCCAACCTGAAATTATGACATGCATGAAGGGCTGAGTGATGTAGAGAGAGGTCATCGCTCAAGCCAACCTGTATCTCACCTAATTATGATGATGATGATAAATGCGTTGTGCTATAGTTTACGACAAGTTACGATGTTAGCGCCTTTAGGCTCAACGCATCCAATTTGTCAATTGTAAGTACTGAGTCGCGTACCCTCTCAACTCTCACTGACCTGACCCGATTGGTGAATCTGTTGAGCGACCGCTGGAAAGTGCAGTGGGATCTTAGTCAGCTCTTGGTCGTTGATCACGATGCAAAAAGGTCAGCTATGAGTCACTGAGCACTTTCAGCCCGTGTCTTGGCCTAGCACCTTATGCAGGGACGGTCGGTGGGTTCGAGGAGGCCATTACGTAAGATCAATCTTATGGGTTGACCTTTAACCTGATCACTCACGATATTACTGCAACTGACGCTATGTAAAATAGTTCCCGCCATTATTGTCCTCAATTATCATAATTACGTCATACTATCTTAGTTATTTGCTCTGTGAGTTATAAACACAACCTACGACTTTGCTACGTCCTTTTCGTCTATTGATTCAAGCGTATGGAAGTGTAGGCGGACAGGAGACCAGTTGTACTAATTCCTCCTTAAATCACAGCGCTCCATCTTTGTGTAATAAATAGACAAAAAGGTCACATATTAGTTGAACCACTGTTGTCGTGGCAACCGGGAAGACGGTTGTTGAAATAGGCTACCTAATTCTCATACATATTGTAAGGTCGCTAGATGTCATTGTACGGTTGTAGTAAATTACATCACAATAGAGATTGAAGCCTATCTATTAGTAACGGCTCGAATTACTTGAGCTATATCCCGGCAGATAGGAATACGGTGGCTGGTTGTACACAGACATTTAACGCATCATTGAGCAGGAATGTGATTGTGTTATGTTTTCTTATCAAATATTCGAGGCGTGGCCTCCGTTGAGTATCCGCCGCTGGCAAACTGTAGAACACAGAGTTGTAACACATTGAGTTGTAACATACGTGCTCTATAACTCCATCAATAAACAGCTAATGATCTGTGCTGGTGACTCAGGCTTACAGTGTGACGCACTAACAACACGCCGTGAAATGTATCCATCAACCAACGACATCGATTGTACTGGTATCTTTACATCTCCTATTCCTGACAGTTCATTTACATATCGAGGTCACGGTTACATAGATTCGATGAATCCAGTGTGTAGTAACATCAGAAGTAAAATCGTTACTAAACGATTCGATGAATCTAGTGTGTGTAGTAACATCAGAAGTAAAGTCGTTACTAAACGATTCGATGAATCTAGTGTGTAGTAACATCAGAAGTAAAATCGTTACTAAACGATTCGATGAATCCAGTGTGTAGTAACATCAGAAGTAAAGTCGTTACTAAACGATTCGATGAATCCAGTGTGTAGTAACATCAGAAGTAAAGTCGTTACTAAACGATTCGATGAATCCAATGTGTAGTAACATGAGAAATAAAGTTGCTACTAAACGATTCGATGAATCTAGTGTGTAGTAACATCAGAAGTAAAATCGTTACTAAACGATTCGATGAATCCAGTGTGTAGTAACATGAGAAGTAAAGTTGCTACTAAACGATTCGATGAATCTAGTGTGTAGTAACATGAGAAATAAAGTTGCTACTAAACGATTCGATGAATCCAATGTGTAGTAACATGAGAAGTAAAGTTGTTACTAGACGATTCGATGAATCCAATGTGTAGTAACATGAGAAGTAAAGTTGTTACTAGACGATTCGATGAATCCAATGTGTAGTAACATGAGAAGTAAAGTTGTTACTAAACGATTCGATGAATCCAGTGTGTAGTAACATGAGAAATAAAGTTGCTACTATATTAATCGACCATGGTTATCAAAGAGGACTGCGTTATCACCGTTCTCAGGTACAGTTGGCTGGAGGTGAAGTGTGAGGCAGGTACGATCCCTGAAGTGCTAGCCATGAAGACGTGTCTATGTTGAGCACATGATTAATTTGATATTTCAGCGTCTAGGAACAAAGTCAGTTTCTCGACCCTCCTCCTGACAAGATGTCAGCCATAAGGGTGTCCGTTACGCTTTCTCGCAAAATTTTTGAGTTTTTGAACTTGAAAACCTGCATTTCGTATCATATTTTGAGGTTTAGAATATGAAATCCTGCATTTCGTATCATATTTTGAGGTTTAGAATATGAAATCCTGCATTTCGTGGCATATTTTGAGGTTTAGAATATGAAATCCTGCATTTCGTGGCATATTTGTGTTTGACTTACCGATGTGGTTGCCTGAAGCCGGTTTTCGACTGCTCTCCCCTATCAATTAACGACCCCATAGAAGTCTAGTTGTCTTCACTGACAGCAGACTTCTTCAAGCATCACGCTTGCTGCTGCAGTGTTTCTGTGACATCTTGTATGTATCCATGGATACGCGACCAGTGTTTGAGCAAGGAAAACAACCACCATCGTAAACGAATTGCACATCTGTCGCAGTTTTTGTTCAGGCGTGATGGCAAGACTTTCTTTCTCTCTTCATTAATGTTTATGACTAATTCTGCTTTTATGTATTTGTTTTTATTTCTTTGTTCTTCATTTCATTTGTGTAACCGTTCTCTGTTGAGGGAGATCAAAAGTTCGGGTTCTCGCCCTTTTGGCGCTTTCACTCATTGTTAGTTGATGTTGTAGCGTTTCTTTGATGTTGTAGCGTTTCTTTGATGTTGTCTGTCTATCTTACTCTAAGTCAGCCTCTTGCTTTTCTCCCTTCTCCTCATTTAATACTGCTTTGTTACTGAGTTATTGCGTTATTTGCGGGTCATCATCATTGCACTCCGAACATGTCCATAGGTGCTCAGATCCCCTCCTCAGCAATTCCCTCAATGTCCAGCGACTGACGTCTCCAGTTCTATGTTGGTTGATAAGTCTTCTTACACGGTCACTAAGTTTCTCGTTTCTGGCCGTGCCCATCTTAACTCCCATTTCCATCATCCGAAGAAGTGACGTGGATCTGTGTTTGTCGAAGTCCTGTGCTCTTCCCACATCTCGGAGGGCATTGATGATGTCCGCCCGATCCGCGGTTGCACGTTCTCAACGACAGCACAGCTAGCCAACCTGTCCGCTCTTTCATTTCCCCGTACTCCCGTATGTCCCGCAGGGACATAGACAAAGGTGACCTTACGTATTTTGGATTTCTGCAAAGACTCTACCCATTGCATGCGTACAGAGCCCACCTCCAATTTTTTTATCATGCTCATCGAATCACTCAGTATACATGCGTGGGTGTAGTCTTGTGACTCTAACCATTTGAATGCCTTGGTCGTTGCCATCACCTCCATTGTCATGCTACTCGTGGTCATGACGTATGCACCACTGTCTTCCTTGGCTATTCTGCCTGCCGAACGTGCTGTAAATGCCCATGCACTTCTTTGGTGTCGTATTACAGATCCGTCTGTATAGATGACTGCATCTTTCTCATCGGTGTTATCGCAGATGAGATCATTGACCTCCGCATTGACCACGACCGGATATGTTCCCTATTTTTCCTGTCGAGTGTGACAAAACACGAGAAAGTCCCTTTGAACGACAGCATCTGCTTTGTATGGTAAGGAACCACATGACATTCTTTAGTCATTTAATATATTCTTTGTATGGTAAGGAACCACATGACATTCTTTAGTCATTTAATATATTCTTAGTATGGTAAGGAACCACATGACATTCTTTAGTCATTTAATATATTCTTTGTATGGTAAAGAACCAAATGACATTCTTTAGTCATTTAATATATTCTTTGTATGGTAAGGAACCACATGACATTCTTTAGTCATCTAATATATTCTTTGTATGGTAAGGAACCAAATGACATTCTTTAGTCATTTAATATATGCTTTGTATGGTAAGGACCCAAATGACATTCTTTAGTCATTTAATGTCTGCTTTGTATGGTAAGGAACCAAATGACATTCTTTAGTCATTTAATATATTCTTTGTATGGTAAGGAACCAAATGACATTCTTTAGTCATTTAATATATGCTTTGTATGGTAAGGAACCAAATGACATTCTTTAGTCATTTAATATCTGCTTTGTATGGTAAGGAACCAAATGACATTCTTTAGTCATTTAATATATTCTTTGTATGGTAAGGAACCAAATGACATTCTTTAGTCATTTAATATATTCTTTGTATGGTAAGGAACCACATGACATTCTTTAGTCATTTAATATATTCTTTGTATGGTAAGGAACCACATGACATTCTTTAGTCATTTAATATATTCTTTGTATGGTAAGGAACCACATAACATTCTTTAGTCATTTAATATCTGCCTTGTATGGTAAGGAACCACATGACATTCTTTAGTCATTTAATATATTCTTTGTATGGTAAGGAACCACATGACATTCTTTAGTCATTTAATATCTGCCTTGTATGGTAAAGAACCACATCACATTCTTTAGTCATTTAATATATTCTTTGTATGGTAAAGAACCACATGACATTCTTTAGTCATTTAATATATTCTTTGTATGGTAAAGAACCACATGACATTCTTTAGTCATTTAATATATTCTTTGTATGGTAAAGAACCACATGACATTCTTTAGTCATTTAATATATTCTTTGTATGGTAAAGAACCACATGACATTCTTTAGTCATGTAATATATTCTTTGTATGGTAAAGAACCACATGACATTCTTTAGTCATTTAATATATTCTTTGTATGGTAAAGAACCACACGACATCCGTTAGTCATTTTACTTCATGCCCCTATTTATTCCATTCAAGTGTCTATTTTTGTGATTGGACAAATCCGGATCTGTTGTCACGTCACGTTTACCTGGCCGCTCCCGCCGAAGGGCGTCAGCTCACAGGCTTTTGGATCGATAACAAAGAGCCGCTTATGTCTCAAACATCGAACAGAAGACGATCTATGATCCAACAAAACAGCTCAACCTAAGGGTCTAAACCATAGTGGCTGAGTCTTCTAGGTCACGCAGGTGTCAATCAACATCAGAATATGACCTACATCTTGAGTCAATCAACATCAGAATATGACCTACATCGTGCATCAATCAACATCAGAATATGTCCTACATCTTGCATCAATCAACATCAGAATATGTCCTACATCTTGCGTCAATCAACATCAGAATATGACCTACATCTTGCGTCAATCAACACCAGAATATATGCCCTACATCGTGCATCAATCAACATCAGAATATGTCCTACATCTTGCATCAATCAACATCAGAATATGTCCTACATCTTGCGTCAATCAACATCAGAATATATGCCCTACATCGTGCATCAATCAACATCAGAATATATGTCCTACATCTTGCATCAATCAACATCAGAATATGCCCTACATCTTGCATCAATCAACATCAGAATATGTCCTACATCTTGCATCAATCAACATCAGAATATGTCCTACATCTTGCATCAATCAACATCAGAATATGTCCTACATCTTGCATCAATCAACACCAGAATATGCCCTACATCTTTCATCAATCAACACCAGAATATGCCCTACATCTTGCATCAATCAACACCAGAATATGTCCTACATCTTGCATCAATCAACATCAGAATATGCCCTACATCTTGCATCAATCAACATCAGAATATGTCCTACATCTTGCATCAATCAACATCAGAATATGCCCTACATCTTGCATCAATCAACATCAGAATATGTCCTACATCTTGCATCAATCAACATCAGAATATGCCCTACCACTTGCATCAATCAACATCAGAATCTGCCCTACATCTTGCATCAATCAACATCAGAATATGCCCTACATCTTGCATCAATCAACATCAGAATATGCCCTACATCTTGCATCAATCAACATCAGAATATGCCCTACATCTTGCATCAATCAACATCAGAATATGTCCTACATCTTGCATCAATCAACATCAGAATAGGCCCTACATCTTGCATCAATCAACATCAGAATATGAACTACATCTTGCATCAATCAACATCAGAATATGTCCTACATCTTGCATCAATCAACATCAGAATATGTCCTACATCTTGCATCAATCAACATCAGAATATGTCCTACATCTTGCATCAATCAACATCAGAATATATGCCCTACATCTTGCATCAATCAACACCAGAATATATGCCCTACCTCTTGCATCAATCAACACCAGAATATATGCCCTACATCTTGCATCAATCAACACCAGAATATATGCCCTACATCTTGCGTCAATCAACACCAGAATATATGCCCTACATCTTGCATCAATCAACACCAGAATATATGCCCTACCTCTTGCATCAATCAACACCAGAATATATGCCCTACATCTTGCATCAATCAACATCAGAATCTGCCTTCTATCTTGCATTAATCAACACCAGAATATATGCCCTACCACTTGCATCAATCAACACCAGAATATATGCCCTACTTTCTGCATCAATCAACACCAGAATATATGCCCTACATTCTGCATCAATCAACACCAGAATATATGCCCTACCTCTTGCACCAATCAACACCAGAATATATGCCCTACATTCTGCATCAATCAACACCAGAATATATGCCCTATCTCTTGCATCAATCAACACCAGAATATATGCCCTACCTCTTGCACCAATCAACACCAGAATATATGCCCTACATTCTGCATCAATCAACACCAGGATATATGCCCTATCTCTTGCATCAATCAACACCAGAATATATGCCCTACCTCTTGCACCAATCAACACCAGAATATATGCCCTACCTCTTGCATCAATCAACACCAGAATATATGCCCTACCTCTTGCATCAATCAACACCAGAATATATGCCCTACCTCTTGCATCAATCAACACCAGAATATATGCCCTACATTCTGCATCAATCAACACCAGAATATATGCCCTACCTCTTGCATCAATCAACACCAGAATATATGCCCTACCTCTTGCATCAATCAACACCAGAATATATGCCCTACATTCTGCATCAATCAACACCAGAATATATGCCCTACCTCTTGCATCAATCAACACCAGAATATATGCCCTACCTCTTGCATCAATAAACACCAGAATATATGCCCTACATCTTGCATCAATCAACACCAGAATATATGCCCTATCTCTTGCATCAATCAACACCAGAATATATGCCCTACATTCTGCATCAATCAACACCAGAATATATGCCCTACATTCTGCATCAATCAACACCAGAATATATGCCCTACCTCTTGCATCAATCAACACCAGAATATATGCCCTACCTCTTGCATCAATCAACACCAGAATATATGCCCTATCTCTTGCATCAATCAACACCAGAATATATGCCCTACATCTTGCATCAATCAACACCAGAATATATGCCCTACATTCTGCATCAATCAACACCAGAATATATGCCCTACCTCTTGCATCAATCAACACCAGAATATATGCCCTACCTCTTGCATCAATCAACACCAGAATATATGCCCTACATCTTGCATCAATCAACACCAGAATATATGCCCTACATCTTGCATCAATCAACACCAGAATATATGCCCTACCTCTTGCATCAATCAACACCAGAATATATGCCCTATCTCTTGCATCAATCAACACCAGAATATATGCCCTACATTCTGCATCAATCAACACCAGAATATATGCCCTACATCTTGCATCAATCAACACCAGAATATATGCCCTACCTCTTGCATCAATCAACACCAGAATATATGCCCTACATTCTGCATCAATCAACACCAGAATATATGCCCTACATCTTGCATCAATCAACACCAGAATATATGCCCTACCTCTTGCATCAATCAACACCAGAATATATGCCCTATCTCTTGCATCAATCAACACCAGAATATATGCCATACATCTTGCATCAATCAACATCAGAATATATGCCCTACCTCTTGCATCAATCAACACCAGGATATATGCCCTATCTCTTGCATCAATCAACACCAGAATATATGCCATACATCTTGCATCAATCAACACCAGAATATATGCCCTACCTCTTGCATCAATCAACATCAGAATATGAACTACATCTTGCATCAATCAACACCAGAATATATGCCCTACATCTTGCATCAATCAACACCAGGATATATGCCCTACATCTTGCATCAATCAACACCAGAATATATGCCCTACCTCTTGCATCAATCAACACCAGAATATATGCCCTACCTCTTGCATCAATAAACACCAGAATATATGCCCTACATCTTGCATCAATCAACACCAGAATATATGCCCTACATCTTGCATCAATCAACACCAGAATATATGCCCTGCATCTTGCATCAATCAACACCAGAATATATGCCCTACATCTTGCATCAATCAACACCAGAATATATGCCCTGCATCTTGCATCAATCAACACCAGAATATATGCCCTACATCTTGCATCAATCAACACCAGAATATATGCCCTACATTCTGCATCAATCAACACCAGAATATATGCCCTACATTCTGCATCAATCAACACCAGAATATATGCCCTACCTCTTGCATCAATCAACACCAGAATATATGCCCTACCTCTTGCATCAATCAACACCAGAATATATGCCCTATCTCTTGCATCAATCAACACCAGAATATATGCCCTACATCTTGCATCAATCAACACCAGAATATATGCCCTACATTCTGCATCAATCAACACCAGAATATATGCCCTACCTCTTGCATCAATCAACACCAGAATATATGCCCTACCTCTTGCATCAATCAACACCAGAATATATGCCCTACATCTTGCATCAATCAACACCAGAATATATGCCCTACATCTTGCATCAATCAACACCAGAATATATGCCCTACCTCTTGCATCAATCAACACCAGAATATATGCCCTATCTCTTGCATCAATCAACACCAGAATATATGCCCTACATTCTGCATCAATCAACACCAGAATATATGCCCTACATCTTGCATCAATCAACACCAGAATATATGCCCTACCTCTTGCATCAATCAACACCAGAATATATGCCCTACATTCTGCATCAATCAACACCAGAATATATGCCCTACATCTTGCATCAATCAACACCAGAATATATGCCCTACCTCTTGCATCAATCAACACCAGAATATATGCCCTATCTCTTGCATCAATCAACACCAGAATATATGCCATACATCTTGCATCAATCAACATCAGAATATATGCCCTACCTCTTGCATCAATCAACACCAGGATATATGCCCTATCTCTTGCATCAATCAACACCAGAATATATGCCATACATCTTGCATCAATCAACACCAGAATATATGCCCTACCTCTTGCATCAATCAACATCAGAATATGAACTACATCTTGCATCAATCAACACCAGAATATATGCCCTACATCTTGCATCAATCAACACCAGGATATATGCCCTACATCTTGCATCAATCAACACCAGAATATATGCCCTACCTCTTGCATCAATCAACACCAGAATATATGCCCTACCTCTTGCATCAATAAACACCAGAATATATGCCCTACATCTTGCATCAATCAACACCAGAATATATGCCCTACATCTTGCATCAATCAACACCAGAATATATGCCCTGCATCTTGCATCAATCAACACCAGAATATATGCCCTACATCTTGCATCAATCAACACCAGAATATATGCCCTGCATCTTGCATCAATCAACACCAGAATATATGCCCTACATCTTGCATCAATCAACACCAGAATATATGCCCTGCATCTTGCATCAATCAACACCAGAATATATGCCCTACATCTTGCATCAATCAACACCAGAATATATGCCCTACATCTTGCATCAATCAACACCAGAATATATGCCCTGCATCTTGCATCAATCAACACCAGAATATATGCCCTACATCTTACATCAATCAACACCAGAATCAAACCAGCAGCCACATGTACGAACAATGGATGACACAGCCCCGACACATCTACAGCTGCATTATATGTTAACACACCCCGTGACAGACAAATCTTCTCTACAGCGTAATATTAGAACAAGAGATTGATATGTTGCTATCTAGTCTAGAGGTACAACGTCGACCTCACGACAGGAAGGACTCGAGTTCAAAACCCACTAGAAGCGGTGATGATTTTCCAAAACAGTAAAATGTTACTGCTTGTTTTCTATATGACGTTACCATGCCCTGATGTCTTGGATAGTGAAATCCGACGCCTAGCCCTCTCTTGGATAGTGAAATCCGACGCCTAGCCCTCTCTTGGATAGTGAAATCCGACGCCTAGCCCTCTCTTGGGTAGTGAAAATCCGACGCCTAGCCCTCTCTTGGATAGTGAGATCCGACGCCTAGCCCTCTCTTGGGTATTGAAATCCGACGCCTAGCCCTCTCTTGGGTAGTGAAATCCGACGCCTAGCCCTCTCTTGGGTAGTGAAATCCGACGCCTAGCCCTCTCTTGGGTAGTGAAATCCGACGCCTAGCCCTCTCTTGGATAGTGAAATCCGACGCCTAGCCCTCTCTTGGGTATTGAAATCCGACGCCTAGCCCTCTCTTGGGTAGTGAAATCCGACGCCTAGCCCTCTCTTGGGTAGTGAAATCCGACGCCTAGCCCTCTCTTGGATAGTGAAATCCGACGCCTAGCCCTCTCTTGGGTAGTGAATTCCGACGTCTAGCCCTCTCTTGGATAGTGAAATCCGACGCCTATCCCTCTCTTGGATAGTGAAATCCGACGCCTAGCCCTCTCTTGGGTAGTGAAATCCGGCGCCTAGCCCTCTCTTGGATAGTGAAATCCGACGCCTAGCCCTCTCTTGGGTAGTGAAATCCGGCGCCTAGCCCTCTCTTGGGTAGTGAATTCCGACGTCTAGCCCTCTCTTGGGTAGTGAATTCCGACGCCTAGCCCTCTCTTGGGTAGTGAAATCCGGCGCCTAGCCCTCTCTTGGATAGTGAAATCCGACGCCTATCCCTCTCTTGGATAGTGAAATCCGGCGCCTAGCCCTCTCTTGGGTAGTGAAATCCGGCGTCTAGCCCTCTCTTGGATAGTGAAATCCGACGCCTAGCCCTCTCTTGGATAGTGAAATCCGACGTCTAGCCCTCTCTTGGATAGTGAAATCCGGCGCCTAGCCCTCTCTTGGATAGTGAAATCCGACGTCTAGCCCTCTCTTGGATAGTGAAATCCGACGTCTAGCCCTCTCTTGGATAGTGAAATCCGACGTCTAGCCCTCTCTTGGATAGTGAAATCCGGCGCCTAGCCCTCTCTTGGGTAGTGAAATCCGGCGTCTAGCCCTCTCTTGGATAGTGAAATCCGACGCCTAGCCCTCTCTTGGATAGTGAAATCCGACGTCTAGCCCTCTCTTGGATAGTGAAATCCGACGCCTAGCCCTCTCTTGGGTAGTGAAATCCGGCGTCTAGCCCTCTCTTGGATAGTGAAATCCGGCGCCTAGCCCTCTCTTGGGTAGTGAAATCCGGCGTCTAGCCCTCTCTTGGGTAGAGAAATCCGACGCCTAGCCCTCTCTTGGATAGTGAAATCCGACGTCTAGCCCTCTCTTGGATAGTGAAATCCGACGTCTAGCCCTCTCTTGGGTAGTGAAATCCGGCGTCTAGCCCTCTCTTGGATAGTGAAATCCGGCGCCTAGCCCTCTCTTGGATAGTGAAATCCGGCGCCTAGCCCTCTCTTGGATAGTGAAATCCGGCGCCTAGCCCTCTCTTGGATAGTGAAATCCGGCGCCTAGCCCTCTCTTGGATAGTGAAATCCGACGCCTAGCCCTCTCTTGGATAGTGAAATCCGACGTCTAGCCCTCTCTTGGATAGTGAAATCCGACGCCTAGCCCTCTCTTGGGTAGTGAAATCCGGCGTCTAGCCCTCTCTTGGATAGTGAAATCCGGCGCCTAGCCCTCTCTTGGGTAGTGAAATCCGGCGTCTAGCCCTCTCTTGGGTAGTGAAATCCGACGCCTAGCCCTCTCTTGGATAGTGAAATCCGACGTCTAGCCCTCTCTTGGATAGTGAAATCCGACGTCTAGCCCTCTCTTGGGTAGTGAAATCCGGCGTCTAGCCCTCTCTTGGATAGTGAAATCCGGCGCCTAGCCCTCTCTTGGATAGTGAAATCCGGCGTCTAGCCCTCTCTTGGATAGTGAAATCCGACGCCTAGCCCTCTCTTGGATAGTGAAATCCGGCGCCTAGCCCTCTCTTGGATAGTGAAATCCGACGTCTAGCCCTCTCTTGGATAGTGAAATCCGACGTCTAGCCCTCTCTTGGGTAGTGAAATCCGGCGCCTAGCCCTCTCTTGGATAGTGAAATCCGACGTCTAGCCCTCTCTTGGGTAGTGAAATCCGGCGCCTAGCCCTCTCTTGGATAGTGAAATCCGACGTCTAGCCCTCTCTTGGGTAGTGAAATCCGGCGCCTAGCCCTCTCTTGGATAGTGAAATCCGACGTCTAGCCCTCTCTTGGATAGTGAAATCCGACGCCTAGCCCTCTCTTGGATAGTGAAATCCGACGTCTAGCCCTCTCTTGGGTAGTGAAATCCGACGCCTAGCCCTCTCTTGGGTAGTGAAATCCGACGCCTAGCCCTCTCTTGGATAGTGAAATCCGACGTCTAGCCCTCTCTTGGGTAGTGAAATCCGGCGCCTAGCCCTCTCTTGGATAGTGAAATCCGGCGCCTAGCCCTCTCTTGGATAGTGAAATCCGGCGCCTAGCCCTCTCTTGGATAGTGAAATCCGGCGCCTAGCCCTCTCTTGGATAGTGAAATCCGGCGCCTAGCCCTCTCTTGGATAGTGAAATCCGGCGCCTAGCCCTCTCTTGGATAGTGAAATCCGGCGCCTAGCCCTCTCTTGGATAGTGAAATCCGACGCCTAGCCCTCTCTTGGATAGTGAAATCCGACGTCTAGCCCTCTCTTGGATAGTGAAATCCGACGCCTAGCCCTCTCTTGGATAGTGAAATCCGACGCCTAGCCCTCTCTTGGATAGTGAAATCCGACGTCTAGCCCTCTCTTGGATAGTGAAATCCGACGTCTAGCCCTCTCTTGGATAGTGAAATCCGACGTCTAGCCCTCTCTTGGATAGTGAAATCCGACGCCTAGCCCTCTCTTGGATAGTGAAATCCGACGTCTAGCCCTCTCTTGGATAGTGAAATCCGACGTCTAGCCCTCTCTTGGATAGTGAAATCCGACGTCTAGCCCTCTCTTGGATAGTGAAATCCGACGTCTAGCCCTCTCTTGGATAGTGAAATCCGACGTCTAGCCCTCTCTTGGATAGTGAAATCCGACGTCTAGCCCTCTCTTGGATAGTGAAATCCGACGTCTAGCCCTCTCTTGGATAGTGAAATCCGACGTCTAGCCCTCTCTTGGATAGTGAAATCCGACGTCTAGCCCTCTCTTGGATAGTGAAATCCGACGTCTAGCCCTCTCTTGGATAGTGAAATCCGACGTCTAGCCCTCTCTTGGATAGTGAAATCCGACGTCTAGCCCTCTCTTGGATAGTGAAATCCGACGTCTAGCCCTCTCTTGGATAGTGAAATCCGACGTCTAGCCCTCTCTTGGATAGTGAAATCCGACGTCTAGCCCTCTCTTGGATAGTGAAATCCGACGCCTAGCCCTCTCTTGGATAGTGAAATCCGACGCCTAGCCCTCTCTTGGGTAGTGAAATCCGACGTCTAGCCCTCTCTTGGATAGTGAAATCCGACGCCTAGCCCTCTCTTGGATAGTGAAATCCGACGCCTAGCCCTCTCTTGGATAGTGAAATCCGGCGCCTAGCCCTCTCTTGGGTAGTGAAATCCGACGTCTAGCCCTCTCTTGGATAGTGAAATCCGACGTCTAGCCCTCTCTTGGATAGTGAAATCCGACGTCTAGCCCTCTCTTGGGTAGTGAAATCCGACGTCTAGCCCTCTCTTGGATAGTGAAATCCGACGCCTAGCCCTCTCTTGGATAGTGAAATCCGACGTCTAGCCCTCTCTTGGATAGTGAAATCCGACGTCTAGCCCTCTCTTGGATAGTGAAATCCGACGTCTAGCCCTCTCTTGGGTAGTGAAATCCGACGTCTAGCCCTCTCTTGGATAGTGAAATCCGACGCCTAGCCCTCTCTTGGATAGTGAAATCCGACGCCTAGCCCTCTCTTGGATAGTGAAATCCGACGTCTAGCCCTCTCTTGGGTAGTGAAATCCGACGTCTAGCCCTCTCTTGGGTAGTGAAATCCGACGTCTAGCCCTCTCTTGGGTAGTGAAATCCGACGTCTAGCCCTCTCTTGGATAGTGAAATCCGACGTCTAGCCCTCTCTTGGGTAGTGAAATCCGACGTCTAGCCCTCTCTTGGATAGTGAAATCCGACGCCTAGCCCTCTCTTGGATAGTGAAATCCGACGCCTAGCCCTCTCTTGGATAGTGAAATCCGACGTCTAGCCCTCTCTTGGATAGTGAAATCCGACGCCTAGCCCTCTCTTGGGTAGTGAAATCCGACGCCTAGCCCTCTCTTGGATAGTGAAATCCGACGCCTAGCCCTCTCTTGGATAGTGAAATCCGACGCCTAGCCCTCTCTTGGGTAGTGAAATCCGACGTCTAGCCCTCTCTTGGATAGTGAAATCCGACGCCTAGCCCTCTCTTGGGTAGTGAAATCCGACGCCTAGCCCTCTCTTGGATAGTGAAATCCGACGTCTAGCCCTCTCTTGGATAGTGAAATCCGACGTCTAGCCCTCTCTTGGATAGTGAAATCCGACGTCTAGCCCTCTCTTGGGTAGTGAAATCCGACGCCTAGCCCTCTCTTGGATAGTGAAATCCGACGTCTAGCCCTCTCTTGGATAGTGAAATCCGACGCCTAGCCCTCTCTTGGATAGTGAAATCCGACGCCTAGCCCTCTCTTGGATAGTGAAATCCGACGTCTAGCCCTCTCTTGGATAGTGAAATCCGACGTCTAGCCCTCTCTTGGATAGTGAAATCCGACGTCTAGCCCTCTCTTGGATAGTGAAATCCGACGCCTAGCCCTCTCTTGGGTAGTGAAATCCGACGCCTAGCCCTCTCTTGGATAGTGAAATCCGACGTCTAGCCCTCTCTTGGATAGTGAAATCCGACGTCTAGCCCTCTCTTGGATAGTGAAATCCGACGTCTAGCCCTCTCTTGGATAGTGAAATCCGACGCCTAGCCCTCTCGGATAACGGCAATAAACAGGAGGTCCTGTGTGCACTCGCGCACGTTAAACAACCCTTGACAGTTAAAATCGAAAAGAGAAGGCCATAAATGTATGCCGCTGCCCGGGCTAGATTGTCAGCAGAAACCTGCCCACATCGTGGATCCCAGGCCGTACTACAGAGTTCGTGCACGTGGGTCGGAGATCCACTCGGATTTTCTCGAGATTCTCGCGAGGGATATCAGAGCACCTATGGGTTCGTCCGGTGTGCAGTGATGATGATGATCCTAACAACAAACAAACAATAACCTATAACCTATAAACATTCAACATCTCCATCTCTGTTCCTTTATATCATCATCATCATCTTGTGCCGTCTCCACTTCAGCAGTTAGTTACTGAAGCGCCATCTCATTCTGTCTTTTGCCTTGATGGTATAACCTCTGCTAGGCTCTCCTGTCCATAACTTGATGTTGTTATAACTCATTTATATATAATGGTATAACCTCTGCTAGACTCTCCTGTCCGTGTCTTGATGTTGTTATAACTCATCTATATATAATGGTATAACCTCTGCTAGGCTCTCCTGTCCGTGCCTTGATGTTGTTATAACTCATCTATATATAATGGTATAACCTCTGCTAGACTCTCCTGTCCGTGTCTTGATGTTGTTATAACTCATCTATATATAATGGTATAACCTCTGCTAGGCTCTCCTGCCCGTGTCTTGATGTTGCTATAACTCATCTATATATAATGGTATAACCTCTGCTAGACTCTCCTGTCCATATCTTGATGTTGCTATAACTCATCTATATATAATGGTATAACCTCTGCTAGGCTCTCCTTTCCGTGTCTTGATGTTGTTATAACTCATCTATATATAATGGTATAACCTCACTCTGCTAGGCTCACCTGTCCGTGTCTTGATGTTATAACTCATCTATATATAATGGTATAACCTCTGTTAGGCTCTCCTGTCCGTGTCTTGATGTTGCTATAACTCATCTATATATAATGGTATAACCTCTGCTAGATTCATTCATCCACTCACCTACTTTCCCATTCATCCATCCACTCACCCATATTCCCAGCCATCCATCCATCCACTCACTCACCATTCCATACATCCATCCACTCACCCACCTTCACTCATTCATCCACTCACCTACTTTCCCATTCATCCATCCACTCACCCATATTCCCAGCCATCCATCCATCCACTCACTCACCATTCCATACATCCATCCACTCACCCACCTTCCCTACAATCCACTCGTGCATCCTCCAGTACAACTACCTGTACTATATCTGTTGGTAACATCTAATCACTTCCATGACAGACTTTCCCCTTACATCAATCTGTCACAACATCTAAACGACACATCACTTCCACTACAGACTTTCCCCTCACATCTATCTGTCCGCAACATCTAAAAAAGACATCACTTCTACGACAGACGTTTCCCTCACATCTATCTGTCCGCAACATCTAAACAACATATCACTTCCATGACAGACTTTCCCCTCACATCTATCTGTCAACAACATCTAAACAACACATCACTTCCATGACAGACTTTCCCCTTACATCAATCTGTCACAACATCTAAACAACACATCACTTCCACTACAGACTTTCCCCTCACATCTATCTGTACACAACATCTAAAAAAGACATCACTTCCATGACAGACTTTCCCCTCACATCTATCTGTCCGCAACATCTAAACAACACATCACTTCCACGACAGACTTTCCCCTCACATCTATCTGTCCGCAACATCTAAACAACATATCAATTCCATGACAGACTTTCCTCTCACATCTATCTGTCCATAACATCTAAAGAAGACATCACTTCCATGACAGACTTTCCTCTCACATCTATGTGTCCACAACATCTAAACAAGACATCACTTCCACTACAGACTTTCCCCTCACATCTATGTGTCCGCAATATCTAAACAAGACATCTCTTCCATGACAGACTTTCCCCTCACATCTATGTGTCCGCAATATCTAAACAAGACATCACTTCCACTACAGACTTTCCCCTCACATCTATCTGTCCACAATATCTAAACAACTCATCACTTCCACTACAGACTTTCCCCTCACGTCTATCTGTCCACACATCTAAACAAGACATCACTTCCACTACAGACTTGTCCCTCACATATATCTGTCCACAACATCTAAACAACACATCACTTCCACTACAGACTTTCCCCTCACATCTATCTGTCCACAATATCTAAACAAGACATCACTTCCATGACAGACTTTCCCCTCACATCTATCTGTCCACAATATCTAAACAAGACATCACTTCCACTACAGACTTTCCCCTCACATCTATCTGTCCACAATATGTAAACAAGACATCACTTCCACGACAGACTTTCCTGCACATCAATATTCGGTGCAAAATCACGCCCCTCGCAGTATCAAAGCCTGTTTTGTCCATGACAGATCTAACAATTGCCTCCCCTGGAGACCACTCGGTTGTGACGTTCATAAACACATACTGTCAACGCTCATGTTTTCTTCGGAGCCTCAAATGTGCTCTTAGCTCGGTTCCATTTTCAGCCTCTCACAGATCATAACATCTGTAACAATTTTCCTTACATAAAGAACGTAACTGCGTTTTCTTTCATTAAATTCTAACATTTGTTCTATTTTACAGGAACGAGTAGTCAGCTTTCTCAAGATTACCTCTTGTGATTACCTTTTGTAGATGAGAGGTGTCAATTTCATGGTAACGCCTTTTTTAAATGCGCAACTTGGGTCCGATATATTCTGCAGGCGTTCCGCTTGTTTGCTGATCGGAGATTTGCCAGCCTTTGTTTGGAACATAGCAAGAGTGTTGGCGGTATTCTTGACAGTATGCTTCACGTTTTCTTATACTTCCTTATGTTATAGATATGTGGCATATTTGGTTCATATCATTGCAGAGGGATTATGAGGGATTATAGTACACTTTATAACATGTCGTTTTAGAGGAATTGTGAGGGGTTATAGTACACTTTACAACGTGTCGTTTTAGAGGAATTATGAGGGGTTATAGTACACTTTACAACATGTCGTTTTAGAGGAATTATGAGGGGTTATAGTACACTTTTTAACATGTCGTTTTAGAGGAATTATGAGGGATTATAGTACACTTTACAGTATGTCGTTTTAGATGAATTATGAGGGGTTATGGTACACTTTACAGTATGTCGTTGTAGTGATTCTGAGAGATTATAGTACACTTTACAATATGTCATTGTAGTGGAATTATGAGGGATTATAGTACACTGTACACTATCTCATTGTATAGATTCTGAGAGATTATAGTTTACTTTACAATATGTCATTACATAGTATATGATACACTTTCTTACATGTCATTACATAAATTATGATACACTTTCTTACATGTCATTACATAGATTAAGATACACTTTCTTACATGTCATTACATAGATTATGATACACTTTCTTACATGTCATTACATAGGTTATGATACACTTTCTTACATGTCATTACATAGATTATGATACACTTTCTTACATGTCATTACATAGATTATGATGCACTTTCTTACATGTCATTACATAGATTATGATACACTTTCTTACATTTCATTACATAGATTATGATACACTTTCTTACATGTCATTACATAGTATATGATACACTTTCTTACATGTCATTACATAAATTATGGTACACTTCATAATTTTCATAAATAATTATGAAAACACACACGCTGCAGCCTAGCTCGTGACGTGAAACAATTACAACTTACACAGCCTCATAGGTACCCAGATATTTTCAGAATATAACAAATTTCCCTCACACCGAATATTCTTGAAGCTCGCCATGTTTAAACACGGGGGCCTCCTATTTCTCTTCTGTTTAAAACGCCTCTTTATACTCGCACATTTGAGCGAAAGAAAGAGTAAAGGAAAGAAAGAATATAAAACTATTCCGGTAATCTATAAATACTCCTGTGTGTTACCGGGGCCTCATTATGAGGGAAGTAAAGAATAGTGACACTGTGACCTTCCAGGCATGTCGTAAGAGGCGACTAAGGAGGTTGATCGATGGCTTGACAAGCTGTCATTGTAAAAAGTATTGTTATGGAAACAGCCATAAGTTTGGGAAGCAGCGATCTCTGCAATATGTGCCATTTTGGCACGCAAGGTTTCTGTTTTTTTAAATTGTGGTTCTGCCCTATGTGCCGTCTTCGGCTCGAAAGGACGATAGATAGATAGAATCTATAAATAGCTCAAGATTGAATAGAAATGCCTGATCTCAACAGTGATATGTAATTTATGCATGGATGATATTTGCAAACATACAAAACACATAAATTTATATTACGTTAGTTTCTTATCTTAGTGTCCTTAAAATATGTGCTTACTTTCTGTCTGTGTTGCTTAGAAATAGTTCACTTTATCGATCGCTTGTGGGAAACAAAAGTGGTCGATGTTCTTAGGGGCGTTTTGTTAAGATTAACGTCAATCTGCCACGTCGAAGTCTTTCGGCCCAGAACATGTGATTTCATTGTAATATTTATTGGTGCGGGATTGTCTTCATTCTTAGATCATTTAATACTGGACGTTTTAATTTGATTACATAGCAACAACCTGCACATGGGGTAGATTCTTGATCTCTTCTGGTTCGTTGATCCTGACGTGAACAGTCAGCTATAGGTCGCTTGATGCTGATGAGTGTCTTGGGAGAAATACTTGAACATTTTTGCTTTACTGTAGTAAACAGGTTGCGGTAGAGTAGTGGTTAGTGAGCTGTCTACGGTGAGTAACATATTAGGTTTGTTCTTCGGTTGATCTTCTTCAAGGTTTACACCAACTGGGACAAGAGGTTGTGTTAGATCTCTGATATTTCTTCTTCAAGGTTTACATCAACTGGGACAAGAGGTTGGGTTAGATCTCTAATATTTCTTCTTCAAGGTTTACATTACTGGGACAAGAGGTTGGGTTAGATCTCTGATAGATCTTCTTTAAGGTTTACATCAACTGGGGCAAAAGGTTGGGTTAGATCTCTGCTGGATCTTCTTTAAGGTTTACATCAACTTGGGGAAGAGATTGGGTTAGATCTCTGATAGATCTTCTTTAAGGTTTACATCAACTGGGGCAAGAGGTTGGGTTAGATCTCTGATGGATCTTCTTCAAGGTTTACATCAACTGGGGCAAGAGGTTGGGTTAGATCTCTGATAGATCTTCTTTAAGGTTTACATCAACTTGGGGAAGAGATTGGGTTAGATCTCTGATAGATCTTCTTCAATGTTTACATCAACTTGGGGAAGAGATTGGGTTAGATCTCGGCTGGATCTTCTTTAAGGTTTACACCAACTGGGACAAGAGGTTGGGTTAGATCTCTGATGGATCTTCTTCAAGGTTTACATCAACTGGGACAAGAGGTTGGGTTAGATCTCTGATATTTCTTCTTCAAGGTTTACATCAACTGGGACAAGAGGTTGGGTTAGATCTCTGATGGATCTTCTTCAAGGTTTACACCAACTGGGACAAGAGGTTGTGTTAGATCTCTGATATTTCTTCTTCAAGGTTTACATCAACTGGGACAAGAGGTTGGGTTAGATCTCTGATGGATCTTCTTCAAGGTTTGCATCAACTGGGGCAAGATGTTGGGTTAGATCTCTGATGGATCTTCTTTAAGGTTTACATCAACTGGGGCAAGAGGTTGGGTTAGATCTCTGATGGATCTTCTTTAAGGTTTACATCAACTGGGGCAAGAGGTTGGGTTAGATCTCTGATGGACCTTCTTTAAGGTTTACATCAACTGGGATGAGAGGTTGGGTTAGATCTCTGATAGATCTTCTTTAAGGTTTACATCAACTGGGTCAAGAGGTTGGGTTAGATCTCTGCTGGATCTTCTTTAAGGTTTACATCAACTGGGATGAGAGGTTGGGTTAGATCTCTGATAGATCTTCTTCAATGTTTACATCAGCTAAGACAAGAGGTTGGGTTAGATCTCTGACAGATCTACTTCAAGGTTTACATCAGCTAAGACAAGAGGTTGGGTTAGATCTCTGACAGATCTACTTCAAGGTTTACATCAGCTAAGACAAGAGGTTGGGTTAGATCTCTGACAGATCTACTTCAAGGTTTACATCAGCTAAGACAAGAGATTGGGTTAGATCTCTGATAGATCTTCTTCAATGTTTATATCAGCTAAGACAAGAGGTTGGGTTAGATCTCTGTCAGATCTTCTTCAAGATTTACATCAGCTAAGACAAGAGGTTGGGTTAGATCTCTGACAGATCTTCTTCAATGTTTACATCAGCTAAGACAAGAGGTTGGGTTAGATCTCTGATAGATCTTCTTCAAGGTTTACATCAACAAAGACAAGAGGTTGGGTTAGATCTCTGACAGATCTTCTTCAATGTTTACATCAGCTAAGACAATGGGTTGGGTTAGATCTCTGACAGATCTACTTCAAGGTTTACATCAGCTAAGACAAGAGGTTGGGTTAGATCTCTGACAGATCTACTTCAAGGTTTACATCAGCTAAGGCAAGAGGTTGGGTTAGATTTCTGACAGATCTACTTCAAGGTTTACATCAACAAAGACAAGAGGTTGGGTTAGATCTCTGACAGATCTACTTCAATGTTTACATCAGCTAAGACAATAGGTTGGGTTAGATCTCTGACAGATCTACTTCAATGTTTACATCAGCTAAGACAAGAGATTGGGTTAGATCTCTGACAGATCTACTTCAATGTTTACATCAGCTAAGACAAGAGGTTGGGTTAGATCTCTGACAGATCTACTTCAAGGTTTACATCATCTAAGACAAGAGGTTGGGTTAGATCTCTGATGGATCTTCTTCAAGGTTTACATCAGCTAAGACAAGAGGTTGGGTTAGATCTCTGACAGATCTACTTCAAGGTTTACATCAGCTAAGACAATAGGTTGGGTTAGATTTCTGACAGATCTACTTCAAGGTTTACATCAGCTAAGACAAGAGGTTGGGTTAGATCTCTGACAGATCTACTTCAAGGTTTACATCAGCTAAGGCAAGAGGTTGGGTTTGATTTCTGACAGATCTACTTCAAGGTTTACATCAACAAAGACAAGAGGTTGGGTTAGATCTCTGACAGATCTACTTCAATGTTTACATCAGCTAAGACAATAGGTTGGGTTAGATCTCTGACAGATCTACTTCAATGTTTACATCAGCTAAGACAAGAGGTTGGGTTAGATCTCTGACAGATCTACTTCAATGTTTACATCAGCTAAGACAAGAGGTTGGGTTAGATCTCTGACAGATCTACTTCAAGGTTTACATCAGCTAAGACAAGAGGTTGGGTTAGATCTCTGATGGATCTTCTTCAAGGTTTACATCAGCTAAGACAAGAGGTTGGGTTAGATCTCTGACAGATCTACTTCAAGGTTTACATCAGCTAAATAAAGAGGTTGGATTAAATCTCTGACAGATCTTCTTCAAGGTTTACATCAGCTAAGACAAGAGGTTGGGTTAGATCTCTGACAGATCTACTTCAAGGTTTACATCAGCTAAATAAAGAGGTTGGATTAGATCTCTGATGGATCTTCTTCAATGTTTACATCAGTTAAGACAAGAGGTTGGGTTAGATCTCTGACAGATCTTCTTCAAGGTTTACATCAGCTAAGACAAGAGGTTGGGTTAGATCTCTGACAGATCTACTTCAAGGTTTACATCAGCTAAGACAAGAGGTTGGGTTAGATCTCTGACAGATCTACTTCAAGGTTTACATCAGCTAAGACAAGAGGTTGGGTTAGATCTCTGACAGATCTACTTCAAGGTTTACATCAGCTAAGACAAGAGGTTGGGTTAGATCTCTGACAGATCTACTTCAAGGTTTACATCAGCTAAGACAAGAGGTTGGGTTAGATCTCTGACAGATCTACTTCAAGGTTTACATCAGCTAAGACAAGAGGTTGGGTTAGATTTCTGACAGATCTACTTCAATGTTTACATCAGCTAAGACAAGAGGTTGGGTTAGATTTCTGACCGATCTACTTCAAGGTTTACATCAGCTAAGACAAGAGGTTGGGTTAGATTTCTGACAGATCTACTTCAAGGTTTACATCAGCTAAGACAAGAGGTTGGGTTAGATTTCTGACAGATCTACTTCAAGGTTTACATCAGCTAAGACAAGAGGTTGGGTTAGATCTCTGACAGATCTACTCCAAGGTTTACATCAGCTAAGACAAGAGGTTGGGTTAGATCTCTGACAGATCTACTCCAAGGTTTACATCAGCTAAGGCAAGAGGTTGGGTTAGATCTCTGACAGATCTACTTCAAGGTTTACATCAGCTAAGACAAGAGGTTGGGTTAGATCTCTGACAGATCTACTCCAAGGTTTACATCAGCTAAGACAAGAGGTTGGGTTAGATCTCTGACAGATCTACTCCAAGGTTTACATCAGCTAAGACAAGAGGTTGAGTTAGATCTCTGACAGATCTACTTCAAGGTTTACATCAGCTAAGACAAGAGGTTGGGTTAGATCTCTGACAGATCTACTTCAAGGTTTACATCAGCTAAGACAAGAGGTTGGGTTAGATCTCTGACAGATCTACTCCAAGGTTTACATCAGCTAAGACAAGAGGTTGGGTTAGATCTCTGACAGATCTACTTCAAGGTTTACATCAGCTAAGGCAAGAGGTTGGGTTAGATCTCTGACAGATCTACTCCAAGGTTTACATCAGCTAAGACAAGAGGTTGGGTTAGATCTCTGACAGATCTACTTCAAGGTTTACATCAGCTAAGACAAGAGGTTGGGTTAGATCTCTGACAGATCTACTTCAAGGTTTACATCAGCTAAGACAAGAGGTTGGGTTAGATCTCTGACAGATCTACTTCAAGGTTTACATCAGCTAAGACAAGAGGTTGGGTTAGATCTCTGACAGATCTACTTCAAGGTTTACATCAGCTAAGACAAGAGGTTGGGTTAGATCTCTGACAGATCTACTTCAAGGTTTACATCAGCTAAGACAAGAGGTTGGGTTAGATCTCTGACAGATCTACTTCAAGGTTTACATCAGCTAAGACAAGAGGTTGGGTTAGATCTTTTAGCGACCTTCTTCAAGGTTAACACCGGTTAAGCCAGGAGGTTGGGTTCGTTTTCCGACCGGCCTTTTGAAAGTTGGAAACCGCCTTGTTATATTATTTGAAAATGTTTGACTTTCTATCGTGGTGCTGGCCATACATGAGACCCTTCAATGGTTCGGTGGTGAAGCATCGAATATGAGAACTACGAGCGTCCTGTATTGATAGTTTATTTCTATTTTTTTACTGTATCTTCCAGACTTTTTCTAAATATATAACATATTTGCTCTTCACATATAACCTATTTGCTCTTCACATATACCATATTTGCTCTTCACATATAACCTATTTGCTCTTCACATATACCATATTTGCTCTTCACATATACCATATTTGCTCTTCACATATAACCTATTTGCTCTTCACATATACCATATTTGCTCTTCACATATACCATATTTGCTCTTCACATATACCATATTTGCTCTTCACATATACCATATTTGCTCTTCACATATAACCTATTTGCTCTTCACATATAACCTATTTGCTCTTCACATATACCATATTTGCTCTTCATATATAACCTATTTGCTAAAGGTAAAGGTAAAGGACAAGTACAAGACTTGTCTCAGCATCTTAGCACGAGAGTTTCCATCCGTATGTGCTCGGCCGCCTATCCAGAAGTGTTCGGAGACTTTTTGACAGTGTCGCTTCAAGCATCTAAACTCACGATGCGAGGCGGCATTCCTCACCTTCCCAGAGTGCTACCCTGGTACCCATTCCTGTACACGGCTGAGTCGACTTAGAGTATATTTCTGTCCAACCACGACTGGTAGCCCAGTCGGGTGGTTTTGCCAACTCCGAACGTCGGTAGCCCAGTCGGGTGGTTTTGCCAACTCCGAACGTCGGTAGCCCAGTTGGGTGGTTTTGCCAACTCCGAACGTCGGTAGCCCAGTCGGGTGGTTTTGCCAACTCCGAACGTCGGTAGCCCAGTCGGGTGGTTTTGCCAACTCCGAACGTCGGTAGCCCAGTCGGGTGGTTTTGCCAACTCCGAACGTCGGTAGCCCAGTTGGGTGGTTTTGCCAACTCCGAACGTCGGTAGCCCAGTCGGGTGGTTTTGCCAACTCCGAACGTCGGTAGCCCAGTCGGGTGGTTTTGCCAACTCCGAACGTCGGTAGCCCAGTCGGGTGGTTTTGCCAACTCCGAACGTCGGTAGCCCAGTCGGGTGGTTTTGCCAACTCCGAACGTCGGTAGCCCAGTCGGGTGGTTTTGCCAACTCCGAACGTCGGTAGCCCAGTCGGGTGGTTTTGCCAACTCCGAACGTCGGTAGCCCAGTCGGGTGGTTTTGCCAACTCCGAACGTCGGTAGCCCAGTCGGGTGGTTTTGCCAACTCCGAACGACGGTAGCCCAGTTGGGTGGTTTTGCCAACTCCGAACGTCGGTAGCCCAGTTGGGTGGTTTTGCCAACTCCGAACGACGGTAGCCCAGTTGGGTGGTTTTGCCAACTCCGAACGTCGGTAGCCCAGTCGGGTGGTTTTGCCAACTCCGAACGTCATAGCCCAGTTGGGTGGTTTTGCCAACTCCGAACGTCGATAGCCCAGTTGGGTGGTTTTCCCAACTCCGAACGTCGGTAGCCCAGTTGGGTGGTTTTGCCAACTCCGAACGTCGATAGCCCAGTCGGGTGGTTTTCTTAACTAGGCTAGCGAGGTAAATATAGCGCCCCAATATTTGCTATTCACATTTAACATATGCTTTTCAGCTCAAGATGTTTTTGTAAAACAAGCGACAAAGTCAATATATATTTTCTGTGAATGTTTCCATTCGCTCAGCTCATTATTCTACTTAGTCCCTAGCTAATCCTTGATATTTCACACAACATGTACATCACGTGTTGCCAGTACACGTCTATTGTAGCTTTATAGTTCAACTTACCCAAGCAAATATGTCTCGACAACAAGCTGTGTGGTGACGTCACAGCACCATTCTGGTGTGATTGGAAGTTGAGGGAGGGTGGCAGTCTATATCAGGCCTTACGTGTTCGTCCCTGCTGGAGTATCGCCTTGTTCTTTCTTTCTCTCCCTTTTCCCTCATCAATGTCGTGAACGTGGGGCTGCGGTAAAGCTAAGGATAGAGGAAAGTGATGTGGATAAAAAGTCGAGAAACACTGTATTGGATACAGTTTTAAGTCGATAAAATTCAATACAAAACGATCATCATTGCGGTCTAAACATCAACCTTCTTCAGGGATATGACAAATACAACCAAACATAAGAAACACACAAAAAAAACATTAAAATTAAAATGTAAAATGTCATGAAGCAATAATAGACGACATGATTTCTTGTTATCATCTCTCTCTTTAACTCGTTTTATCCTTGATCTTCCATCCATCTTTCTTCATCCTCTCTCTTTCTCCCATCACTCTCTTTCATCCTAATTATCTCTTCCATTCTGATTCACCATCTCGTCCCCCCACCTTTCTCCCATCACTCTCTTTCATCCTAATTATCTCTTCCATTCTGATTCACCATCTCGTCCCCCACCTTTCTTCATCATATTTCTCACTTCCTCCTGTCCTTCCTCCTCCTCTGTCATCTCCCCATTCCTCTTTAAAACTCAGCATATCTACACTCAGCCTTATCTCATTCCCTCTATCTTCCCGACCTCCTTTCTATGCCACACACACACACAAATACCCACAAAGCTACTTCAGCGCAGCTAACGTTTCAACGACTCGACACAAACAGCTCGGGATAAACCCGGCATTAAAGTCAGTCACAAATTCAAGATAACAAAAAAATATGCCTTTTAATAACTCCGCTCTATTTTAAATTCTCAATTTATTTCTTTCTTATCAGACACCGGAAGAACGTCACTGCTGCCGTTGCTAGGGACACGGCGTCATTCATATAGAATGAACAAGGCTAAAGAATGTCAGTTCGAATCTCTCCCTTGTTCAAGTGCTTGTCCGGTATGTGTATTTGCTCTACCAACAACCGCCTGCTATTATACTCTCTAGACTCTCATGTCACACCTTTGAGAATTTCTCATTTCATAGTTGACACGTCTGAGAGAAGAGCTTGAAGTAATGGGATAAAACAGAATAAGAAATGATGTTAAAAGGAAAGAGTAGGCACTGAACCAAACCCAAGATACTTACAGAAACAACAAATAAACTGGTTTGACTAAATATAAAGAATGCAGTTTGATTTCTTATTATACAAAGCATATATTAATAGAAGAGAAGGGAGAAGAGCAGGAGGCAGACCAAGAGTAAGGCGGACAGATAACATGAAAGAAACGCTACAACAGCATCAATTGACAATGAGCTAAGCTGAGATTAGCACCAGAACTTCGTATCTCCCTCGTGACCTGAAAGGGTAGAAGAGAAAGTGAAGAAAGAAAGAAAGAAAGAAAGAAAGAAAGAAAGAAAGAAAGAAAGATTGCATGCAATATCTGACGCAAGCGACCGTAGGTTGTCCTGTATCTAGTCTTGTCCATCACTTGTTGATTTTGTTCAAATTCAAATGTCCTACTGTGCACGAGCATCTATTTCTGTCTTTCTTTGCATCTTTATCCGTGAATTTTACCATTTGCCACGATATATTTCCTACATTTCCAAACTGAACACCCAACTATTTATCACCAAATATTTTTCTCTCTACACTTTTATTAAAAAATCGAACGTTTTGTCGTTATTTCTTTCTTTCTATTTCATAACAAACCACTCACGATAGACTTTGAC
The DNA here is from genome assembly GCA_032433765.1 of Megaustenia siamemsis. Classification (NCBI taxonomy): domain Eukaryota; kingdom Metazoa; phylum Mollusca; class Gastropoda; order Stylommatophora; family Ariophantidae; genus Megaustenia; species Megaustenia siamemsis. Next base: position 56,172,268 of record JAVIAB010000046.1, on the reverse strand, counting down.
CTACAGCGACTAGCAATAAACAACATCGAGGAAGGAGAGTCCAGACGTTTGAGTCATCTACAGCGACTAGGAATAAACAACATAAAGAAAGGAGAGTCCAGACTTTTGAGTCATCTACAGCGACTAGGAATAAACAACATCGAGGAAGGAGAGTCCAGACTTTTGAGTCATCTACAGCGACTAGGAATAAACAACATAAAGAAAGGAGAGTCCAGACTTTTGAGTCATCTACAGCGACTAGGAATAAACAACATCGAGGAAGGAGAGTCCAGACTTTTGAGTCACAGCGACTAGGAATAAACAACATCGAGGAAGGAGAGTCCAGACTTTTGAGTCATCTACAGCGACTAGGAATAAACAACATCGAGGAAGGAGAGTCCAGACTTTTGAGTCATCTACAGCGACTAGGAATAAACAACATCGAGGAAGGAGAGTCCAGACTTTTGAGTCATCTACAGCGACTAGAAATAACCAACATCAAGAAAGAAGAGTCCAGACCTTTGAGTCATCTACAGCGACTAGGAATAAACAACATCAAGAAAGAAGAGTCCAGACTTTTTAGTCACAGCGACTATAGCTTGTTTCATAACTCGTGCCCAACTTTTAAAATCGATAGCTTTTTAACCGCTTGTTGTAAGTTGTTCAAAATTTGCATGTAAAGTTATAATGATTAGAACCCAACAGGGAATTAATTTCATTAAAAAAAACATTTGGTTATTATTGTTGCTTATTTGATTTATATAAATTTATAACGACCCATTGATGTAGTCAAAACTTAATGTTTACAGTATTTTAAGTTAAAAATAGCGAGTAAAAATCCATACACGGTAAAATTGACGTGGTTGCACGCTTTTACCGTGGTTTTTTGACACAATTAGACACTTGTAAAAAACACGAGAAATTGTGTGCTCCATTTCCGTTCATTCATAGGTAGAGACGTGGAACGATAACATTTATCATGAGTCTTAAAATGAAATTCTGCAGTTTACAAAACATCGCAATAAAAATGTATGACTATTTTTGCAAAGAGGCTAAACGAGGAAGATTATTTCATTCTTTAGAAAACCCTGAGAATAGGACAAGACACATTTTGGATTTATCTAAACGGTCATTTAATCGCTGGATTCAAGCACATGACCGTCAATGTTCAAAATATACAAAATCACAAGGAAGAGCAAAAATGTTGGATAATTTCGACAGTGAACTTATTAGAAGTGAAATTCGCAAAATATTGGGTATGAATGAAACTGTTACAATAAGAAAAATAAAAGTATCGCTGAAAAAGAACAACAGTATTGAAATATCAGTCTACATTATGGAGGAATGTGAGAGCTGCAGGCTTTACATTCAGAAAGTATTCCAATGGACGAAACATCATCTGTGAGAAGCCACGTATAGTAGTCATGAGAAGCAAGTACTTACGTGAAGTAAAAGAGGTGCGCAAGCAATGTTATGATATTGTGTACTTGGATGAAACATGAATCAATGCTCACCACACTAACCAAAGGGAATGGTAGTCATCAGATGGAAAGATTCAGAGATTAATACCTAGCAGCAAAGGACAGCGCTTGATAATTGGTCATGCAGGTAGTCGACAACATGGACTAATACAGAATGCAGAGCTCATTTTTCTTTCAAAATCCATAGACAATCGGGATTATCACTCTGAGATGAATGGTCACATATTTAGACATTGGATTGAAAATTCTGTTCTCCCATCACTAGATCGACCATCTTGCCTAATAATGGACAATGCAGTGTACCACAACATTGTTGCACTTGAAGATAAAGTCCCGACGTCATCCAGTACAAAAGATGCTATTAAGATCTGGCTCACAAAGGAGCACATACAATTTAATAACATGTACTTAAAACCTGAATTACTATCTCTAGTAAAGCAAAAACAAAGGACAAAGATTTTTCAAATAGATAAGATTATCCAAGAGCACGGTCATATAAGTTTGAGGCTGCCACCTTACCATGCTCATTTAAATCCAATAGAACTAATCTGGGCAAAATTAAAAGGACAAGTGGCAGATGAAAATACAACATTCAAAATATGCGATGTAAAGACTCTTGCTAATCTCGCTTTATTAAATATAGACAAAGATTATTGGGCTAAATGTGAAGAAAACGTCTTAATAGCGTTTTGAAGTTGGGCACGTGATTTGAAACGAGCTATAGAAATAAACAACATCGAGGAAGGAGAGTCCAGACTTTTGAGTCATCTACAGCGACTAGGAATAAACAACATCGAGGAAGGAGAGTCCAGACTTTTGAGTCATCTACAGCGACTAGAAATAACCAACATCAAGAAAGAAGAGTCCAGACTTTTGAGTCATCTACAGCGACTAGGAATAAACAACATCAAGAAAGAAGAGTCCAGACTTTTGAGTCATCTACAGCGACTAGGAATAAACAACATCGAGGAAGGAGAGTCCAGACTTTTGAGTCATCTACAGCGACTAGGAATAAACAACATCGAGGAAGGAGAGTCCAGACTTTTGAGTCATCTACAGCGACTAGGAATAAACAACATCGAGGAAGGAGAGTCCAGACTTTTGAGTCATCTACAGCGACTAGGAATAAACAACATCGAGGAAGGAGAGTCCAGACTTTTGAGTCATCTACAGCGACTAGGAATAAACAACATCGAGGAAGGAGAGTCCAGACTTTTGAGTCACACAGCGACTAGGAATAAACAACATCGAGGAAGGAGAGTCCAGACTTTTGAGTTATCTACAGCGACTAGGAATAACCAACATCGAGGAAGGAGAGTCCAGACTTTTGAGTCACAGCGACTAGGAATAAACAACATAAAGAAAGGAGAGTCCAGACTTTTGAGTCATCTACAGCGACTAGGAATAACCAACATCGAGGAAGGAGAGTCCAGACTTTTGAGTCATCTACAGCGACTAGGAATAAACAACATCGAGGAAGGAGAGTCCAGACTTTTGAGTCACAGCGACTAGGAATAAACAACATCGAGGAAGGAGAGTCCAGACTTTTGAGTCATCTACAGCGACTAGGAATAAACAGCATCGAGGAAGGAGAGTCCAGACTTTTGAGTCATCTACAGCGACTAGGAATAAACAACATCGAGGAAGGAGAGTCCAGACTTTTGAGTCATCTACAGCGACTAGGAATAAACAACATCGAGGAAGGAGAGTCCAGACTTTTGAGTCATCTACAGCGACTAGGAATAAACAACATCGAGGAAGGAGAGTCCAGACTTTTGAGTCATCTACAGCGACTAGGAATAAACAACATCGAGGAAGGAGAGTCCAGACTTTTGAGTCATCTACAGCGACTAGGAATAAACAACATCGAGGAAGGAGAGTCCAGACTTTTGAGTCACAGCGACTAGGAATAAACAACATCGAGGAAGGAGAGTCCAGACTTTTGAGTTATCTACAGCGACTAGGAATAACCAACATCGAGGAAGGAGAGTCCAGACTTTTGAGTCATCTACAGCGACTAGGAATAAACAACATCAAGAAAGAAGAGTCCATACTTTTTAGTCACAGCGACTATAGCTTGTTTCATAACTCGTGCCCAACTTTTAAAATCGATAGCTTTTTAACCGCTTGTTGTAAGTTGTTCAAAATTTGCATGTAAAGTTATAATGATTAGAACCCAACAGGGAATTAATTTCATTAAAAAAAACATTTGGTTATTATTGTTGCTTATTTGATTTATATAAATTTATAACGACCCATTGATGTAGTCAAAACTTAATGTTTACAGTATTTTAAGTTAAAAATAGCGAGTAAAAATCCATACACGGTAAAATTGACGTGGTTGCACGCTTTTACCGTGGTTTTTTGACACAATTAGACACTTGTAAAAAACACGAGAAATTGTGTGCTCCATTTCCGTTCATTCATAGGTAGAGACGTGGAACGATAACATTTATCATGAGTCTTAAAATGAAATTCTGCAGTTTACAAAACATCGCAATAAAAATGTATGACTATTTTTGCAAAGAGGCTAAACGAGGAAGATTATTTCATTCTTTAGAAAACCCTGAGAATAGGACAAGACACATTTTGGATTTATCTAAACGGTCATTTAATCGCTGGATTCAAGCACATGACCGTCAATGTTCAAAATATACAAAATCACAAGGAAGAGCAAAAATGTTGGATAATTTCGACAGTGAACTTATTAGAAGTGAAATTCGCAAAATATTGGGTATGAATGAAACTGTTACAATAAGAAAAATAAAAGTATCGCTGAAAAAGAACAACAGTATTGAAATATCAGTCTACATTATGGAGGAATGTGAGAGCTGCAGGCTTTACATTCAGAAAGTATTCCAATGGACGAAACATCATCTGTGAGAAGCCACGTATAGTAGTCATGAGAAGCAAGTACTTACGTGAAGTAAAAGAGGTGCGCAAGCAATGTTATGATATTGTGTACTTGGATGAAACATGAATCAATGCTCACCACACTAACCAAAGGGAATGGTAGTCATCAGATGGAAAGATTCAGAGATTAATACCTAGCAGCAAAGGACAGCGCTTGATAATTGGTCATGCAGGTAGTCGACAACATGGACTAATACAGAATGCAGAGCTCATTTTTCTTTCAAAATCCATAGACAATCGGGATTATCACTCTGAGATGAATGGTCACATATTTAGACATTGGATTGAAAATTCTGTTCTCCCATCACTAGATCGACCATCTTGCCTAATAATGGACAATGCAGCGTACCACAACATTGTTGCACTTGAAGATAAAGTCCCGACGTTATCCAGTACAAAAGATGCTATTAAGATCTGGCTCACAAAGGAGCACATACAATTTAATAACATGTACTTAAAACCTGAATTACTATCTCTAGTAAAGCAAAAACAAAGGACAAAGATTTTTCAAATAGATAAGATTATCCAAGAGCACGGCCATATAAGTTTGAGGCTGCCACCTTACCATGATCATTTAAATCCAATAGAACTAATCTGGGCAAAATTAAAAGGACAAGTGGCAGATGAAAATACAACATTCAAAATATGCGATGTAAAGACTCTTGCTAATCTCGCTTTATTAAATATAGACAAAGATTATTGGGCTAAATGTGAAGAAAACGTCTTAATAGCGTTTTGAAGTTGGGCACGTGATTTGAAACGAGCTATAGAAATAAACAACATCGAGGAAGGAGAGTCCAGACTTTTGAGTCATCTACAGCGACTAGGAATAAACAACATCGAGGAAGGAGAGTCCAGACTTTTGAGTCATCTACAGCGACTAGAAATAACCAACATCAAGAAAGAAGAGTCCAGACTTTTGAGTCATCTACAGCGACTAGGAATAAACAACATCAAGAAAGAAGAGTCCAGACTTTTGAGTCATCTACAGCGACTAGGAATAAACAACATCGAGGAAGGAGAGTCCAGACTTTTGAGTCATCTACAGCGACTAGGAATAAACAACATCGAGGAAGGAGAGTCCAGACTTTTGAGTCATCTACAGCGACTAGGAATAAACAACATCGAGGAAGGAGAGTCCAGACTTTTGAGTCATCTACAGCGACTAGGAATAAACAACATAAAGAAAGGAGAGTCCAGACTTTTGAGTCATCTACAGCGACTAGGAATAAACAACATCGAGGAAGGAGAGTCCAGACTTTTGAGTCATCTACAGCGACTAGGAATAAACAACATCGAGGAAGGAGAGTCCAGACTTTTGAGTTATCTACAGCGACTAGGAATAACCAACATCGAGGAAGGAGAGTCCAGACTTTTGAGTCACAGCGACTAGGAATAAACAACATCGAGGAAGGAGAGTCCAGACTTTTGAGTTATCTACAGCGACTAGGAATAACCAACATCGAGGAAGGAGAGTCCAGACTTTTGAGTCACAGCGACTAGGAATAACCAACATCGAGGAAGGAGAGTCCAGACTTTTGAGTCACAGCGACTAGGAATAAACAACATCGAGGAAGGAGAGTCCAGACTTTTGAGTCATCTACAGCGACTAGGAATAACCAACATCGAGGAAGGAGAGTCCAGACTTTTGAGTCATCTACAGCGACTAGGAATAAACAACATCAAGGAAGGAGAGTCCAGACTTTTGAGTCATCTACAGCGACTAGGAATAAACAACATCGAGGAAGGAGAGTCCAGAATTGTGAGTCACAGCGACTAGGAATAAACAACATCGAGGAAGGAGAGTCCAGACTTTTGAGTCACAGCGACTAGGAATAAACAAGATGGATGGATGATGTGACGGAACACTAGAGCGCCGTTTCCAGTAGCGATCACGCCACATTTCGATGTCTAACCTGGACCTGCTGACGGAGAGCACGTAAACTCTGTCTGGCCATTACAAAGAGAGAAAACTGTCATCTTAGTGATAGGGGAACATATTTAAAGTCTCGAATACGGAGAGAAAGAGAGAAATAGAGATGTGGGTCTTCTTTACCTTCCATTATGGAGTCCCAACCAGGGACCTATTGGCACCTGCACTACAGGACATGATGTGGCTTCGTGGCGTGAGGGAAACTAACGAGACGGGATGGGATGGACACCGAAACGAGGCAGAGAACAAAAGAAACACGAATTTTCCTGTAGAGTGGTCTTTGTTAGACCAGACGATCGAGGTACGTAGCGAAACCATTTCATATCTTCCAGTCAATATGACCGACAGGCGGCAGGAACCATTGAGGCTCAGTCTGACAAGTGATCCTTGCTGCAGTTTCCTCTTACTTCAAGTCTGGTTTGCTGCTGGAGCTACTGCGTTTAGTGCTCTATGCACACCGTGAGCTGTGTTTGTCATCCGGATCGTGTTTCGATATTCCGATTGCTGACGATGAATGATGATTTAACATTAACTTAAATTAGTTTCACTAGGCGGACATTACAAACTCGTCGTGCCTTACGATTGTTTACTATTTGATACGGAGAATACAAGAAGATTGTTCTGTTTATCGACATTATCACCACCATCATCATCATCACCACCACCACCATAACCATTATTACCATCATCATCACCACCACAACCATTATTACCATCATCATCATCACCACCACCACCAAAATCATTATTACCATCATCATCATCACCACCACCACCACCACACCCATTATTACCATCATCATCACCACCACCACAACCATTATTACCATCATCACCACCACAACCATTATTACCATCATCATCACCACCACCACTATTACCATCATCATCACCACCACAACCACCATTACCACCATTATCACCATCATCACCACCACAACCATTATTGCCATCATTATCACCATCATCACCACCACAACCATTATTATCATCATTATCACCATCATCACCACCACAACCATTATTGCCATCATTATCACCATCATCACCACCACAACCATTATTGCCATCATTATCACCATCATCACCACCACAACCATTATTGCCATCATTATCACCATCATCACCACCACAACCATTATTGCCATCATTATCGCCATCATCACCACCACAACCATTATCACCATCATCTACCACCACAACCATTATTGCCATCATTATCACCATCATCACCACCACAACCATTATTGCCATCATTATCACCATCATCACCACCACAACCATTATTGCCATCATTATCATCATCATCACCACCATAACCATTATTGCCATCATTATCACCATCATCACCACCATAACCATTATTACCATCATCATCATCATCTCCACCACAACCATTATTGCCATCATTATCACCATCATCACCACCATAACCATTATTACCATCATCATCATCACCACCATAACCATTATTGCCATCATTATCACCATCATCACCACCATAACCATTATTACCATCATCATCATCACCAACACAACCATTATTACCATCATCATCATCATCACCACCATAACCATTATTACCATCATCATCATCACCACCACAACCATTATTGCCATCATTATCACCATCATCACCACCATAACCATTATTACCATCATCATCATCACCACCACAACAATTATTGCCATCATTATCATCATCATCACCACCACAACCATTATTATCATCATTATCACCATCATCACCACCATAACCATTATTACCATCATCATCATCACCACCACAACCACCATTACCACCATTATCACCATCATCACCACCACAACCATTATTGCCATCATTATCACCATCATCACCACCACAACCATTATTATCATCATTATCACCATCATCACCACCACAACCATTATTGCCATCATTATCACCATCATCACCACCACAACCATTATTGCCATCATTATCACCATCATCACCACCACAACCATTATTGCCATCATTATCACCATCATCACCACCACAACCATTATCACCATCATCTACCACCACAACCATTATTGCCATCATTATCACCATCATCACCACCACAACCATTATTGCCATCATTATCACCATCATCACCACCACAACCATTATTGCCATCATTATCATCATCATCACCACCATAACCATTATTGCCATCATTATCACCATCATCACCACCATAACCATTATTACCATCATCATCATCATCTCCACCACAACCATTATTGCCATCATTATCACCATCATCACCACCATAACCATTATTACCATCATCATCATCATCACCACCATAACCATTATTGCCATCATTATCACCATCATCACCGCCATAACCATTATTACCATCATCATCATCACCAACACAACCATTATTACCATCATCATCATCATCATCACCACCATAACCATTATTACCATCATCATCATCACCACCACAACCATTATTGCCATCATTATCACCATCATCACCACCATAACCATTATTACCATCATCATCATCACCACCACAACAATTATTGCCATCATTATCATCATCATCACCACCACAACCATTATTATCATCATTAGCACCATCATCACCACCATAACCATTATTACCATCATCATCATCACCACCACAACCACCATTACCACCATTATCACCATCATCACCACCACAACCATTATTGCCATCATTATCACCATCATCACCACCACAATCATTATTATCATCATTATCACCATCATCACCACCACAACCATTATTGCCATCATTATCACCATCATCACCACCACAACCATTATTGCCATCATTATCACCATCATCACCACCACAACCATTATTGCCATCATTATCACCATCATCACCACCACAACCATTATCACCATCATCTACCACCACAACCATTATTGCCATCATTATCACCATCATCACCACCACAACCATTATTGCCATCATTATCACCATCATCACCACCACAACCATTATTGCCATCATTATCATCATCATCACCACCATAACCATTATTGCCATCATTATCACCATCATCACCACCATAACCATTATTACCATCATCATCATCATCTCCACCACAACCACCATTATCATCATCATCATCATCACCATCACAACCATTATCACCATCATCACCACCACAAACACCATTACCATCATCATTATCATCATCACCACCACAACCACCATAACCATCATCTTCATCATCATCACCACCACAACCACCATTACCACCATCATCATCACCACAACCACCATTACCACCATCATCATCTTCATCATCACCACAACCACCATTACCACCATCATCATCACCACCACAACCACCATTAACATCATCATCACCACCACAACCACCATTACCACCATCATCATCTTCATCATCACCACAACCAACATTACCACCATCATCATCATCATCATCATCATCATCACCACCACAACCATTACTACCATCATTATCATCATCATCACCACCAAAACCATTATTACCATCATTATCATCATCATCACCACCACAACCATTATTACCATTATCATCATCATCATCACCAGCACCACCATTATTACCATCATTATCATCATCATTATCACCACCACAACCATTATTACCATCATTATCATCTTCATCATCACCACCACAACCATTATTACCATCATTATCATCATCATCACGAGCACCACCATTATTACCATCATCATTATCATCATCATCGCCACCACAACCATTATTACCATCATTATCATCATCATCACCACCACAACCATTATTACCATCATTATCATCATCATCATCACCACAACCATTATTATCATCATTATCATCATCATCACCATCACCACCATTATTATCATCATTGTCATCAATACCACAACCATTATTTCCATCATTATCATCATCATCACCACCACAACCATTATTACCATCATTATCCATCATCATCACCACCACAACCACCATTATCATCATCATCATCACCATCACAACCATCATTACCATCATCATCATAATCACCACCCCAACCACAATTACCATCATTATCATCATCATTGTCACCACCAGAACCACCATTACCTTCATCATCATCATCATCATCATCATCATCATCATCATCATCATCATCACTACCAGAACCATTATTACTATCTTCATCATCACAACTACCATTACCATCAACATCATCATCATCACCATCACCACAACCACCATTACCATCATCATCATCATCACCACCACAACCACCATTACCATCATCATCATCACTATCATAACCACCATTACCATCATCATCATCATCATCATCATCGTCACCACAGCCACCATTACCATCATCACCACAACCACCATTACCATCATCATCATCATCAAGATCACCACAACCACCATTACCACCATCATCTTCATCATCCCCATCATAACCACCATTACCCTCATCATCATCACCATAACCATTATTATTATCACCATCGTCATAATCATCACCACAGCCACCATTACCATCATCACCACAACCACCATTACCATCATCATCACCCCCACAGCCAACATTACCATCATCATCATCATCATCATCACCCCCACAGCCAACATTAAAATCATCATCATCATCATCACCGCAACCAACATTACCATCATCATCATCATCACGACCACAACCACCACCATAACCATCATCATTATCATCACCATCACAACCACTATTACCACCATCATTATAATCACCACCACAACCACCATTACCACCATCTTCATCTTCATCATCACCACAACCGCCATTACCACCATCATCGTCATCATCATCATCACCACAACCACCATCATCATCATCACCACAACCACCATCATCATTATCATCAGCACAACCACTATTACCACCATTATCATCATCATCACCACAACCATTATTACCATCATCATCATCATCACCACAACCACCATTACCACCACCATCATCATCATCATCATCACCACAACCACCATTACCACCATCATCATCATCACCACCACAGCCACCAATACCATCATCATCATCATCATCATCATCCCCACAACCACCATTACCACCATCATCATCACCACAACCACCATTACCACCATCACCATCATCATCAGCACAACCACCATTACCATCATCGTCATCATCATCACCACAACTACCATTACCACCATCATCATCATCATCACCACAACCACCATTACCACCATCTCTATTATCATCACCACAACCACCATTACCACCATCATCATCATTATCACCACAACCACCATTCCCACCATCATCATTATCATCACCACAACCGCCATTACCACCATCATCATTATCATCACCACAACCACTATTATTACCATCATCATCATCACCACCACAACCACCATTACCACCATCATCATCATCGTCATCACCACTACTATTATTACCATCATCATCATCACCACCACAACCCCCTTTACCACCATCATCATACCGCTACTATTATTACTACTATTATTACCATCATCATCATCATCATCACCACAACCACCATTACCATCATCATCATCATCATCATCATCACCACAACCACCATTACCATCATCATCATCATCATCATCATCATCACCACAACCTCCATTACCACCAGCATCGTCCATCATGTGTTCCGATATCTTCTTGCATCATTCTGTCAACTGTTTCACTCGAGATACATGGGGAAGCCATCCATGGTTCATTCACAAGAGTCAGTCTACCATCATGTGTTCCGATATCTTCTTGCATCATTCTGTCAACTGTTTCACTCGAGATACATGGGGAAGCCATCCATGGTTCATTCACAAGAGTCAGTCTACCATCATGTGTTCCGATATCTTCTTGCACCATTCTGTCAACTGTTTCACTAGAGATACGAGCCAAGAGATGCCCATAATCTGATGATAACATTTCATATCCAAATCTTGAATTATCTTCTGCAGCTCTGATGTACGAGTCCATAATTGTAGTGGCCTACTTTCCAATGACCGACGACATATTTTGTGGGCTAAATGATCGGTACGACGTCATACCACTCCACTTACCCGGATACAAACTCCGGTACACATTTTTAGAAAATGGGTGAACACGTGTCCATCTCATTAACACATACAAATGTCACAACCTTAGGGAGTGCATTCAAATTAAAACTGAATTTGTTGGAAATATAACTAAACAGCACATTAATGGGTAAATTATCTTGATGGAAATATAATTAAACAGCACATTCATGGGTAAATTATCTTGATGGAACTATAACTAAACAGCTCATTAATGGGTAAATTATCTTGTCGGAACTATAAGTTAAGTAAACAGCTCATTAATAAGTAAATAGTCTTGATGGAACTATAACTAAACAGCTCATTAATGGGTACATTATCCTGTCGGAACTATAAGTTAAGTAAACAGCACATTAATGGGTAAATTATCTTTATGGAACTATAACTAAACAGCTCATTAATGGGTAAATTATCTTGTCGGAACTATAAGTTAAGTAAACAGCACATTAATGGGTAAATTATCTTGATGGAAATATAATTAAACAGCACATTAATGGATAAATTATCTTGATGGAACTATAACTAAACAGCTCATTAATGGGTACATTATCTTGTCGGAACTATAAGTTAAGTAAACAGCACATTAATGGGTAAATTATCTTGATGGAACTATAACTAAACAGCTCATTAATGGATACATTATCTTGTCGGAACTATAAGTTAAGTAAACAGCACATTAATGGGTAAATTATCTGGATGGAAATATAATTAAACAGCACATTAATGGGTAAATTATCTTGATGGAACTATAACTAAACAGCTCATTAATAAGTAAATAGTCTTGATGGAACTATAACTAAACAACACGTTCATGAAGTAACAAAAAAAGTAAACAATTAATATAAAGAGAACAGACTCAGCACACAGAATTTTACTCAAAAATTAGAAGGTTTTGAGAATTCAAGTTACTATATACATTACACATTACAGTTGAGAAGGAACTGTATTGATTGAACTAAAACGTTGACACTTTGTACTGCAATTATTAATTGTTGTCAACAATACACTGTTGATGTTTGTTTCCCGCCATTACCAATATTTTGTCCTTAGTATTCGTAACTTTTATGCCAGTAGCGTAGTTGTTAGGGCACTGGATTAGCAATGTACTGAGAGTGGGTTTGATAGTATGTTTCATTCTAGGGTTGACTGAATTAGAGAAATCGCCAATAAAACCACTAATATCTTCAGTAATAAAGAAAAGACGATGGTCATATGTTGGACATGTGATGAGAAGAGATAATAACCGAATAGCAAAGCAAGTCCTCATATGGGAAACAACAAGTAAGAGGAAAAGAGGAAGACCCAGAGAGACACTGTGAAGAACATTGATGAGAGAGGCAAGAGCAGCTGGAATCGGCTCCCTCAATGAGATAGAGCTGCTTGCACAGAACAGAGACAAATGGCGAGATTTGATAAAATATCTTTAAAAGAATTGAAAACTGCTAGAACAAAAATTCAGACAAGAGAATGAGTATCTTGGTCTACGCCCTATGGGCCGGCTACGGCTCGAAAGGTCAATAGATAGAGAAAGACAGAATTAAAAATTAATAAAACAAGTACTTGGCTCACTGAAACATTGGAGGGAATAACAGTACTTTGCTCACTGTATCACTGGAGGTAGCAACAGCACTTAGCTCACTGAAACACTGGAGGTAACAACACTACTTGTCTCACTGAAACATTGGAGGTAACAACAGTACTTGTCTCACTGAAACATTGGAGGTAACAACAGTACATTTCTCACTGAAACATTGGAGGTAACAACAGTACTTGTCTCACTGAAATATTGGAGGTAACAACAGCACTTGTCTCACTGACACATTGGAGATAACAACACTACATGGCTCACTGAAACATTAGAGGTAACAACAGTACTTGTCTCACTGAAACATTGGAGGTAAAAACCGTACTTGTCTCACTGAAACATTGGAGGTAACAACAGTACTTGTCTCACTGAAATATTGAAGTTAACAACAGTGCTTGTCTCACTGAAACACAGGAGGTGACAACAGCACTTGTCTGACTGACACATTGGAGATAACAACAGCACTTGTATCACTGACACACTGGAGGTATAAAACAGTACTTGTCTCACTGAAATATTGGAGATAACAACAGTACTTGTCTCACTGACACATTGGAGGTAGCAACAACACTTGTCTCACTGAAACATTGGAGGAAGCAACAGTACTTGTCTCACTGACACATTGGAGGTAGCAACAGTACTTGTCTCACTGACACATTGGAGGTAGCAACAGCACTTGTCTCACTGACACATTGGAGGTAGCAACAGCACTTGTCTCACTGAAACATTGGAGGAATCAACAGTACCTTGTCTCACTGAAACATTGGAGGTAGCAACAGTACTTGTCTCACTGAAACATTAGAGGTAGCAACAGTACTTGTCTCACTGAAACATTGGAGGTAGCAACAGTACTTGTCTCACTGAAACATTGGAGGTAGCAACAGCACTTGTCTCACTGACACATTGGAGGTAGCAACAGCACTTGTCTCACTGAAACATTGGAGGAAGCCACAGTACTTGTCTCACTGATACATTGGGGGTAACAACAGCACTTGTCTCACTGACACATTTGAGGTAGCAACAGTACTTGTCTCACTGAAACATTAGAGGAAGCAACAGTACTTGTCTCACTGAAACATTGGAGGTAGCAACAGTACTTGTCTCACTGAAACATTGGAGGTAACAACAGTACTTGTCTCACTGAAACATTGGAGGTAACAACAGTACTTGTCTCACTGAAACATTGGAGGTAACAACAGTACTTGTCTCACTGAAACATTGGAGATAACAACAGTGCTTGTCTCACTGAAACATTGGAGGTGACAACAGCACATGTATGACTGACACATTGGAGATAACAACAGTACTTGTATCACTGACACATTGGAGGTAACAACAGTACTTGTCTCACTGAAACATTGGAGGTAACAACAGTACTTGTCTCACTGAAACATTGGAGGTAACAACAGTACTTGTCTCACTGAAACATTGGAGGTAACAACAGTACTTGTCTCACTGAAACATTGGAGATAACAACAGTGCTTGTCTCACTGAAACATTGGAGGTGACAACAGCACATGTCTGACTGACACATTGGAGATAACAACAGTACTTGTATCACTGACACATTGGAGATAACAACAGTACTTGTATCACTGACACACTGGAGGTAAAAACAGTATTTGTCTCACTGAAATATTGGAGATAACAACAGTACTTGTCTCACTGACACATTGGAGGTAGCAACAGTACTTGTCTCACTGAAACATTGGAGGAAGCAACAGTACTTGTCTCACTGACACATTGGAGGTACCAACAGCACTTGTCTCAATGACACATTGGAGGTAGCAACAGCACTTGTCTCACTGACACATTGGAGGTAGCAACAGCACTTGTCTCACTGAAACATTGGAGGAAGCAACAGTACCTTGTCTCACTGAAACATTGGAGGTAGCAACAGTACTTGTCTCACTGAAACATTAGAGGTAGCAACAGTACTTGTCTCACTGAAACATTGGAGGTAGCAACAGTACTTGTCTCAATGAAACATTGGAGGTAGCAACAGCACTTGTCTCACTGAAACATTGGAGGAAGCAACAGTACTTGTCTCACTGAAACATTGGAGGTAACAACAGCACTTGTCTCACTGACACATTTGAGGTAGCAACAGCACTTGTCTCACTGAAACATTGGAGGAAGCAACAGCACTTGTCTCACTGAAACATTGGAGGAAGCAACAGTACTTGTCTCACTGACAGATTGGAGGAAGCAACAGCACTTGTCTCACTGAATCATTGGAGGAAACAACAGCACTTGTCTCACTGAAACATTGGAGGAAGCAACAGCACTTGTCTCACTGAAACATTGGAGGAAGCAACAGCACTTGTCTCACTGAAACATTGAAGGAAGCAACAGTACTTGTCTCACTGAAACATTGGAGCAAGCAACAGTACTTGTCTCACTGAAACATTGGACGAAGCAACAGCACTTGTCTCACTGAAACATTGGAGCAAGCAGCAGCACTTGTCTCGCTGAAACATTGGAGCAAGCAACAGCACTTGTCTCATTGAAACATTGGACGAAGCAACATCACTTGTCTCACTGAAACATTGGAGCAAGCAACAGCACTTGTCTCACTGAAACATTGAAGGAAGCAACAGCACTTGTCTCACTGAAACATTGGAGGAAACAACAGTACTTGTCTCACTGAAACATTGGAGGAAGCAACAGCACTTGTCTCACTGAAACTTTGGAGGAAGCAACAGCACTTGTCTCACTGAAACATTGGAGGAAGCAACAGCACTTGTCTCACTGAAACATTGGAGGAAACAACAGTACATGTCTCACTGAAACATTGGAGGAAGCAACAGCACTTGTCTCACTGAAACATTGGAGCAAGCAACAGTACTTGTCTCACTGAAACATTGGAGGAAGCAACAGTACTTGTCTCACTGAAACATTGGAGGAAGCAACAATACTTGCCTCACTACATCGCTGGAGGTAAGAACATCAAGATATAACACCACTTGTTTCACCTCCAATAATATTGATTTTTTTCCTGTAGAAGGTTAATGCTCCACTCTATTAAAAAGTACGGACATTGCAGGGCATCACTTAGTTTAACCGCTAACTGTCTTACTGCACGGTTGTTTATCATGATAACTTCATTTCCTTACTTAAGAAACATAACATGTGTGCGATTTATTTGTGTTGCATTTCAGGTAATTATAATGATTTATATTTGATAGCGCTGATAGTTTAAAATGTAATACTTTAAATCAATAACAACATTCTATGAAGATGGTAGCATAGATAAAGAAATAGACATATGGCGCAATGAGGCAAAGTAAATATTGAGACAACTATCTCCCCTATACTTCAACACACAAAAATACTTAGTACCACCAAGAAACATCTTATACAGAGCATATTCATTCCAATATTGTGCTACCAATGTCAGAGATGGACACTTATGTCTAAGCATAAAAGAAAGATTGTCACCACCGAGATGCGATTTCTCAGGCGCTTAGAGTGGAGAAAGAAAGAAAGAAAGAAAGAAAGAAAGAAAGAAAGAAAAAGAAAGAAAGAAAGAAAGAAAGAACAGAGAGAGAGAGAGACAAATTTGTCAATTTTTCTCATCGTTTATTCTCATAAATATGAATCTACTAAAGAGTAACTGATGAACTCACATTCGTGTGTGGTATAGCAAGTTGGAAGCATTGTCACCAAATATAAATCCACCTATACACAGAATGTAGTAGACATCTTCACCCATAATAAATGCCTCTCAATTTATAAAGCTAGCTCTAAAATTCCACTTTGAGATTGTACCCAGCAACCGTGCGATCTCCAGGCTGGTAACTACTGGACTCGACCAAACTCCATTTTACGAGGCATGGAAATACTCGTATATTTGCCTCCAAACACGGGTAGATCGACAACAGAGATATAAAAAAGGGAGATTTATATCAAACTAAAGACATGCATGCTGGGCCATATAAATGGTTTGTGTACAGCTAGAATGTTTGATCATGCAAATGTAATGTCGCTGTCAGCATGTAAGACAGACACAAACCTGCCACTCAACCATAGTGAAGATATTCCAAGGCAGCAATGAAAGCCACAATATAAAATTATATGATTCTCGTACCGCACCTGAAAACGTGTTTACCTCTGTTCTCATTTGGTGATATTTTCGTTGCTTGTTCATTTTCTTGTGCCAAAGTTAATAGTTCATCAATAATGTTGAAGTTGTGCTCAAGGTGATATTTTCGTTGCTTGTTCATTTTCTTGTGCCAAAGTTAATAGTTCAATAATGTTGAAGTTGTGCTCAAGGTGATATTTTCGTTGCTTGTTCATTTTCTTGTGCCAAAGTTAATAGTTCAATAATGTTGAAGTTGTGCTCAAGGTGATATTTTCGTTGCTTGTTCATTTTCTTGTGCCAAAGTTAATAGTTCAATAATGTTGAAGTTGTGCTCAAGGTGATATTTTCGTTGCTTGTTCATTTTCTTGTGCCAAAGTTAATAGTTCAATAATGTTGAAGTTGTGCTCAAGGTGATATTTTCGTTGCTTGTTCATTTTCTTGTGCCAAAGTTAATAGTTCAATAATGTTGAAGTTGTGCTCAAGGGGACACAGATGACGATCTATACGGGACGGTTTTTTTTGTTTAGCCTTCGTTCGTTGCATTTTGTTGTTGCCACAGTATCTAGGTCACATTCTCTACATTATTTTGTCATTCACTAAACTGGATCAAGTCACTTTTCTACTTTATTTTTGTCATTCACTAAACTGGATCAAGTCACTTTTCTACTTTATTTTGTTATTCACTAAACTGGATCAAGTCACTTCTCTACTTTATTTTTGTTATTCACTAAACTGGATCAAGTCACTTTTCTACTTTATTTTGTTATTCACTAAACTGGATCAAGTCACTTCTCTACTTTATTTTTGTTATTCACTAAACTGGATCAAGTCACTTTTCTACTTTATTTTGTTATTGACTAAACTGGATCAAGTCACTTTTTGACTTTATTTTGTTATTCACTAAACTGGATCAAGTCACTTCTCTACTTTATTTTGTTATTCACTAAACTGGATCAAGTCACTTTTCTACTTTATTTTGTTATTCACTAAACTGGATCAAGTCACTTCTCTACTTTATTTTTGTCATTCACTAAACTGGATCAA
Source organism: Megaustenia siamemsis (assembly GCA_032433765.1). Classification (NCBI taxonomy): domain Eukaryota; kingdom Metazoa; phylum Mollusca; class Gastropoda; order Stylommatophora; family Ariophantidae; genus Megaustenia; species Megaustenia siamemsis. The sequence continues at coordinate 56,153,162 of JAVIAB010000046.1, read as the reverse complement.
GTCACTTTTCTACTTTATTTTTGTCATTCACTAAACTGGATCAAGTCACTTTTCTACTTTATTTTTGTCATTCACTAAACTGGATTAAAGTCACCTTAACTTTGTTTTGTCACCCTCCCAAACTGGATTAAAGTCACATTCTCTTTGTATTGTCCAACTCCCAAACTGGATTAAAGCCACCTTCTCATTGTATTGTCACCCTCCCAAATTGGATCAGCCATCTTCTTATTGTATTGTCAAACTCACAAAGTGGATTAAGCCACCTTCTCTTTGTTTTGCCACCCTCCCAAACTGGATTAAAGCCACCTTCTCATTGTATTGTCACCCTCCCAAACTGGATAAAACAACCATCTCATTGTATTGTCAAACTCACAAACTAGATTAAGCCACCTTCTCTTTGTTTTGTCACCCGCCCAAAAAACTGGATTAAAGGAACCTCTTTGTATTGTCACACTCACAAACTGGATTACGCCACCTTCTCTTTGTTTTGTCTCCCTCCCAAACCGGATAAAGCCACATTCTCTTTGTTTTGTCACCCTCCCAAACTGGTTAAGCCACCTTCTCTTTGTTTTGTCACCCTCTCAAACTGGATAAATCCACCTTCTCTTTGTTTTGTCACCCTATCAAACTGGATAAATCCACCTTCTCTTTGTTTTGTCACCCTCTCAAACTGGATAAACCCACCTTCTCTTTGTTTTGTCACCCTCACAAACTGGATTACGCCACCTCCTCTTTGTTTTGTCTCCCTCCCAAACTGGATAAAGCCACCTTCTCTTTGTTTTGTCACCCTCCCAAACTGGATTAAGCCACCTTCTCTTTGTTTTGTCACCCTCCCAAACTGGATAAATCCACGTTCTCTTTGTTTTGTCACCCTCCCAAACTGGATAAATCCACGTTCTCTTTGTTTTGTCACCCTCACAAACTGGATTACACCACCTTCTCTTTGTTTTGTCTCCCTCCCAAACTGGATAAATCCACCTTCTCTTTGTTTTATCACCCTCCCAAACTGGATAAAGCCACCTTCTCGTTGTTTTGTCACCCTCCCAAACTGGATTACGCCACTTTCTTTGTGTTTTGTCACTCTCCCAAACTGGATTTAGCCACCTTCTCTTTGTTTTGTCACACTACCAAACTGGATAAAGCCACCTTCTCTTTATATTGTCACCCTCCAAAACTGGATAAAGCAACATTCTCTTTGTTTTGTTACACTACCAAACTGGATAAAGCCACATTCTCTTTATATTGTCACCCTCCCAAACTGGATAAAGCAACATTCTCTTTGTTTAGTCACACTACCAAACTGGATAAAGTCACCTTCTCTTTCTATTGCCAACCTCCCAAACTGGATAAAGCAACACTCTCTTTGTTTTGTCACCTACCAAGCAGTACAAGACCACATTTCTCCAAGCAGAGTTGAAGTGTTGATGTCATCTGTGGTCTCACGCTAAAGTTAAACCTTCTAAATCTCCTTTCGATAGAATAGACTGCTCTAATTTTTCGTTCAGTTATTAGGATTAATGATTAAATGCGGTCTTGCGTGGTGCTGTCCAACCATCAAATCATGAGACGAATATCGCAAACATACTGACACTAAACATTACATGCGAGGAAATACTGAATGCTTTTGAAGCCAAATGCCTGAGAAGAATACTCTGTGTACAATGGAATGAATGTATTCAAGACTAATTTTGAAATAAGAGAAATGGCCATGCAACTAACGATCACATCCACAATTAAGAAGAAATGTTAGGCATATGTCGGACATGTACTGAGAAGATACAACAAGAGAATTTCAAAACATGCTCTTCTGTGGGGAAAAAGCAGGATACTGCAAAGGAGTAAGAGAGATACTAAAAAGAACACTTATAGGAGAATCTGTTTTATCTTTATTTTGTTTACAGTAGCTTGATGACGATCGGGTATCACCTGTAGCACATGATGTCCCCTACCGAACGAGGGTTTTCCATTGGAATCCCCCTTAACGTTGTTGTCGTTATTTTTATTGTTGTGGCGATTCATGATTGTACAAAGAAGTTACGACGGTGGTTTTCTGTTGCCTTCCGTCGGTTTGTTTACGGTTGGCTCCGCTAGCCTTTGACTAAAAAGTCTCACCCACAAGGCAGTGGGGTTGTTTTACTTCGGGATATCCTCCCTTAGCCTTTTACTCTCCCGAGCTTACATGCAAGGATGCAGGGCAGCCACAGGATGTAGCAAAATAAAGATAAAACAGACTCTAAAGATAGGTACTTGGAATGTGAGAACACTCGTGCAGAAGGGTAAACTGCATGAGATCATCATACAAGAAATGAAAAGAATGGGTTTACAATTACTGGGACTTTACGAAATGAGATACACTGGATCAGGGGAGATATATTCTGATAAACATAAAATAATCTATTCTGGAGGTACTGAACACCAAAGAGGAGTAGGTACCATCATGGATGCAGAAAGAGCAAGAATACGGAAAGGCTTTTTTTCCAATGTCTGACAGAGTCCTTCCAGTGAAATTGAATGGAAAGCCAATAGACATAAATCTCATACAAATTTATGCACCAACAGCAGACAGTCTAGAGGAAACAATTGATACACTTTACGAAGAGTTAAATAAGGCACTTCGTGAATGCAAACCACATGAAAACACCATAGTTCTAGGGGATTTTAACGCAAAAGTAGGAAAGGAAAGAGTTGAGGAAGTAGTTGGTCATTATGGCTTAGGCGAGAGGAATGAAAGAGGTGAGAAACTTATTGACTGGGCAAGAACACACAACATGATGATAGGAAACACCTGGTTTAAGCAACATTCAAGACGTCTGTGGGCATGGAAATACCCAGGATACAACGCACGTAATCAAATTGATTATATAATGATAAGCAATAGATTTAGAAACAGTCTGGTGTGTGTGAAAACTAGACCAGAGGCAGATTGCAATAGTGATCATGTACCAATTGTGGGAAAGCTTAGAGTAAAATTTAAAACAACAAGACAAGCCTCAGTTAACATCAAGTTAAATTTAGATTTACCCAAATCAGACAAGAAGCTGCAAGACAAATATAAATTCACAATTCAGAACCGGTACAATGCAATAGAGAAGATACAAAGCATTGATGAACAGTGGGAAATGCTAAAAGAATCAGTGCAACAAACATCAAAAGAGTTCATTCCACCAGTGAGGACAAATTCAAGAAAGAAATAGATGACAGATGACATTTTGCAGCTAATGGACACATGAAGAAGAAATAAAGAAAATAAATATAAGTATAAGAGATTAAATAAAGAAATTGTAATAAAATGCAATGAAGAAAAAGAAGCATGGCTAAAAGAGAGATGCAACGAGATTTAAATGCAACAAAAAGAGATGCCAAAGCTATATACAAACAAATTGAGGAATTAACAGGAAGAAAGACGCAATCAAAAACTGGATGTCTAAGATCAAAGGAAGGAGAACTGTTGATTGAACAAAGAAAGCATAATGGAACGATGGACAGAATACATTAAAGATCTTAAAGGACCAGAAATGCTCAAAGAAGAAGTGAAAGACGCCTTGCGCAATATGAAAGCAGGAAAAGCTCTTGGACCAGATAATATAACTAAAGAAGAGATTAAAGCCATGGGTGATTTTGGAATAGAAATAATAACAAAAATATTGAATGATAACTACAACAGCGGATATATACCAGACGACTTGCTCAAATCAATATTCATATCCCTACCAAAGAAATCGGGTGCGATTGAATGCTGTGATCATCGCACAATAAGCCTTATGAGTCACATGACTAAGACATTACTAAGAATCATCATGCGAAGATTGCGAAACAAAATCAGTCCAGAAATTCTTGATGAACAGTGTTAGAGATAAAGGAACAAGCAATGCCATATACATCATAAGATCTTTAGTAGAAAGAGCCATAGAGGTGAAAACAGATCTATAACTTTGTTTCATAGATTATACCAAAGCATTTGACAAAGTAAAGCACCAAGAAATAATCACAATTTTAGAAAGCATAAACGTAGACAGCAAAGATCTAAGAATAATAAAGAACATGTACTGGCAACAAACAGCGGCCATAAGAACTGGAAACCAATTGGGAATGTTTCAACAAATAAAACAGGGTGTTAGACAGGGTTGTGTGCTGTCACCAGATTTGTTTAATATATATAGTGAGATTATTTTAAGATCCATAACGGGCATGCCTGGAATAACAATTGGAGGTCATAATATAAGTAAGCCCAGACAAAAAGGTACACAATCAAATTGATTTTATACTGGTACAGAGAAGATTCAGGAATGGGTTAACATCGGTTAAAACAGGAGCAGATTGCAATAGTGACCATGTACCAGTAGTTGGAAAGATAAGAATAAAACTGCGGAAGGCACAGAAATCACCAAGAAATATAAAATTAGAACTAGATATGCTAAGAGTGGTTAAACAGATGAGTGATAAGTACAGCATGATAGTACAATATAGATATAATGCTATTGAGAAAATGCAAGACATCCAGGAGCAGTGGGAAATGCTCAAACAATTGATTCAACAAACATCAAAAGAAGTAATACCAGTGACTAAAAGAATCAACAAAAAGAAATGGGTGACAGAAGAAATATTACAACTAATAGACGAAAGAAGAAAACATAAGAAAGAAGAACGGACATACAAAATATTGCACAAAGAGATCCAAAACAAGTGCAGTGAAGCAAAGGAAGGATGGTTAAAATAGAAATGTGAAGAAATGGAAAAACAACAAAAGAAAGACTCAAAATTTATGCACAATTAGTTAAATGAATTAACAGGAAGAAAAGAAGTCAAAGTTTCAGGATGTGTGAAATCAAAGGAAGGAAATATAATAATGGGACAGGAGAAGACAATGGAAAGATGGACAGAATATATCAGTCAACTCTATGATGATGAAAGACCAGAATTAAACAATTCAAATGAAGACACAGGACCACCAATAATGCAGAGTGAAGTGGAGGACGCAATTCAACACATGGAAAGAGGCAAAGCTCCAGGTCCTGACAATATAACAATCGAAGAGATAAATGCATTAGGAGAGTTGGGAGTACAAGTCATAACAAAATTACTCAATGACATATATAACACTGGACACATACCCGAGGATCTACTAAAATCTATCTTTGTAGCCATACCGAAGAAGTCAGGCGCCACTGATTGTGAAGACCATCGCACTATTAGTCTCATGAGCCATATGACTAAAATATTACTAAGAGTAATCATGAGACGTGTAAGGAACAAAATAAAACCAGAAATAAGTGAGGAACAATGTGGATTTGTGGAAGGAAAGGGAAGGAAAGTAATGCAATGTACATCTTAAGAACAGTGATAGAAAGATCTATAGAGGTAAAGAAAGATCTATATATGTGCTTTATAGACTACACGAAAGCATTTGACAAAGTAAAGCATGTGGAAATAATCAATATGCTGGAGAAATTAAACATTGATGGCAAGGATCTGCGAATCATAAAAAACATGTATTGGCAACAAACAGCAGCTATACGAATTAACAACCAAACAGGACAATTCCAATATATAAAACAAGGAGTCAGACAAGGCTGTGTTCTGTCACCGGATTTGTTTTCACTTTACAGCGAATATATTATGAGATCAATAGTAGACAAAAAAGGAATTGAAGTCAACGGTCACAACATAAATAATTTGCGATATGCGGATGACACAGCCTTAATAGCAGAGACAGAGAACGAACTACAAGAAATGATAGACATAATAGTAAAAGAAAGCAACAAGAAAGGTCTCAGTCTGAATAGTAAGAAAACAGAAGTAATGGTCATATCGAAGAAACAACCATCACCATCATGCAGCATAAAAATAAACGAGACAAATCTGAAACAAGTGCAACGTTTCAAATACTTGGGCACAATAATAACATCAGATGGGAGTTGTAGTTTGTCTTGTCTTACTGATAGCCTAGCGACACCTCACTACCATTTGATATTTATTTGATGTTTTCTGCAGCTATGCTCGCGGCCCCACATAACATTTTATATCTTTGTTATATGTGGTATCTGTGCTCCCTGTATAGACAACCGCTTATTATTGTCCCCCCACCCCCGCCGGTCATCTCTCATCGTCGCTAGTCTTACTTCCGCTTTCTGAATGGAATTGTTCATGTTTATTGTGTATAGTTTGTTTGCTATACCTGATGAAGACGTTTGTCGACACGTTGTAGTATGTCAGTATTGATTTCATGGTAGGGAAACGTATTTCAGGTAGAGAGAACTATTGGAGGCTTGATTCCATGGTAGAGAGAAGTATGAAAGACTTGATTCCATGGTAGAGAGAAGTATGAAAGACTTGATTCCATGGTAGAGAGAACTATGACAGGCTTGATTCCATGTAAGAGAGAAGTATGACAGGCTTGATTCCATGGAAGAGAGAAGTATGAAAGACTTGATTCCATGGTAGAGAGAACTATGACAGGCTTGATTCCATGGTAGAGAGAAGTATGACAGACTTGATTCCATGGTAGAGAGAAGTATGACAGACTTGATTCCATGGTAGAGAGAAGTATGAAAGACTTGATTCCATGGTAGAGAGAACTATGACAGGCTTGATTCCATGGTAGAGAGAAGTATGACAGGCTTGATTCCATGGTAGAGAGAACTATTGGAGGCCTGATTCCATGGTAGAGAGAACTATTGGAGGCCTGATTCCATGGTAGAGAGAACTATTGGAGGCTTGCTTTCATGGTAGAGAGAAGTATAACAAGCCTGATAACATGAAGATTGTGGAAACATAAAGACGGTCCATGGTAGAGAGAAGTATGACAGAATTGATCCAAGTAACTTTTTTAGAGTTGTGGTAACATAATTAAATAGTGGTCCATGGTTAAGAGAGAAGAATGACAGAACAGATTTAAGTAATATTTCTCAATAAGTTGTGATAACATAACTAAATGGTGGTCCATTTTAGAGAGAAGAATGACAGAAGAGATTTAAAGTAAAATGTCATGTTAGAGAGAAGTATGACAGAACAGATTTAAAGTAAAATGTCACGTTAGAGAGAAGTATGACAGAAGAGATTTAAAGTAAAATGTTATGTTAGAGAGAAGTATGACAGAAGAGATTTAAAGTAAAATGTCATGTTAGAGAGAAGTATGACAGAAGAGATTTAAAGTAAAATGTCATTTAGAGAGAAGTATGACAGAACGGATTTAAAGTAAAATGTCATTTAGAGAGAAGTATGACAGGACAGATTTAAAGTAAAATGTCATTTAGAGAGAAGTATGACAGGACAGATTTAAAGTAAAATGTCATTTAGAGAGAAGTATGGCAGAACAGATTTAAAGTAAAATGTCATTTAGAGAGAAGTATGACAGAAGAGATTTAAAGTAAAATATCACGTTAGAGAGAAGTATGACAGAAGATATTTAAAGTCAAATGTCATGTTAGAGAGAAGTATGGCAGAAGAGATTTAAAGTCAAATGTCATGTTAGAAAGAAGTATGACAGAAGAGATTTAAATTAAAATGTGACGTTAGAGAGAAGTATGACAGAAGAGATTTAAAGTCAAATGTCATGTTAGAGAGAAGTATGACAGAAGAGATTTAAAGTAAAATGTGACGTTATAGAGAGGTATGACAGAAGAGATTTAAAGTAAAATGTCATGTTAGAGAGAAGTATGACAGAATAGATTTAAAGTAAAATGTCATGTTAGAGAAAAGTATGACAGAAGAAATTTAAAGTAAAATGTCATGTTAGAGAGAAGTATGACAGAAGAGATTTAAAGTAAAATGTCATGTTAGAGAGAAGTATGGCAGAAGAGATTTAAAGTAAAATGTCATGTTAGAAAGAAGTATGACTTAAGAGATTTCAAGTCAAATGTCCTAACAGACTGTGCTATAGAAGGCTCGTGTATCAGCTCCCAAATCCCTCAATTGTTGATTACCCTAATGATGTACCCAGAGATGAATGAAGTCACTGATGGAGTTCACCAGGTAACAGATGGTGTCCTAGCGTTGAGATGTCATCAAGCTGCGACCAACAGCTCCCACCTGCCTTTGATAACTAACCAGGGATTAAACATTATCAAAGAATAGACACCATCTATTAAGGCAACTGGCATAAGAGAAGGAGACCGAGACTGCTATTCCTGGAATCCTGACCCCCAGCAACCACCAGCTGTTGAAGGACAAGTAAGCGACTAAGCAAGTCAGTTGCTCCTTTTGAAGTTCGAAAATGAGCCCTTTATTTGTGTGGCATGACGTCATATCGGGGCCTCTATACTATATTGTTTGAGAACCGTTATCGTTGGGTGGGTGGGGGGGGGGGCCCTATAATCGTCGTGGTGTCGCCGTGTTATGTGGAGACATCTGAACAAAGAACAAAACAAATCACATCAACCAATCTTTGATCAGCCTCTGCTTTAGAATCAATATAATCATATTATCGGTGGCATGCCTCTATCTATGCCACGCAAACCTTGACGGCCAATATTCCAACTTTGGCTGGTAGCTTTATCTCAGGCACAAATATTCTTGCTATCTTCCTCTGATTACATACACTCCCCAGATTTATTCTTCTCTTTCTTCTTCTTATTTTCTGTTCTTTTTTCTTCTACTTTCTTCCTCTAGTTCTCTTCTTCCTTTCTTTTCTTATTTTCTGCTTCATCTTATTTTGTCCTTCTTCGTCTTCTTCTTATGCTGTGTACACGAGTACCACAAATGTCTTCTGCTGCTGTGTACACGAGTACCACACATGTCTTCTGCTGCTGTGTACACGAGTACCGCAAATGTCTTCTGCTGCTGTGTACACGAGTACCGCAAATGTCTTCTGCTGCTGTGTACACGAGTACCGCAAATGTCTTCTGCTGCTGTGTACACGAGTACCGCAAATGTCTTCTGCTGCTGTGTACACGAGTACCGCAAATGTTTTCTGCTGCTGTGTACACGAGTACCGCAAATGTTTTCTGCTGCTGTGTACACGAGTACCGCAATTGTCTTCTGCTGCTGTGTACACGAGTACCGCAATTGTCTTCTGCTGCTGTGTACACGAGTACCACAAATGTCTTCTGCTGCTGTGTACACGAGTACCGCAATTGTCTTCTGCTTGATGTTTTCCTTCTCTTGTTGTCTGGCATCATTTATCACAAGTTCTGTGTTTCGTGCACAATCTTCAGCCAACTTATGTGCACAAATAATCGTGCACTAAACAAGGTAATGCACAGCAATATCACGTCACTTCCTAGATAAGTCACGTGCTCATACGACACCCAGAAACCATAACTGGAACTTCCATGTGGGAAACGCAGGGGAGGGTAAAGCAAGCTAGAATCCACCTGGTGAGAAACGTCGGATGCTACGGGGCTCGACGAGCAAGAATGGTCATCCTGCGAAGAGTGTCCTAACTAATAAGTTAGAGAGATTTTGTTGCTGCCCTTTATGACATCGCTAATGCATCCATCACTGATTGATTAGACGACCTGTTGCCAAGAGAAAGAATAGAAAACAATACGATGACGCAATATTTCAACCGTGGCTATTTGTATAACTTATTGTTATGTTTCTTCCTCAGTTGGTTGAACTTCCTATTACCACATATTGTTATGTTTCTTCCTCAGTTGGTTGAACTTCCTATTACCACATATTGTTATGTTTCTTCCTCAGTTGGTTGAACTTCCTATTACCACATATTGTTATGTTTCTTCCACAGTTGGTTGAACTTCCTATTACCACATATTGTTATGTTTCTTCCTCAGTTGGTTGAACTTCCTATTACCACATATTGTTATGTTTCTTCCACAGTTGGTTGAACTTCCTATTACCAGATATTGTTATGTTTCTTCCTCAGTTGGTTGAACTTCCTATTACCACATATTGTTATGTTTCTTCCACAGTTGGTTGAACTTCCTATTACCAGATATTGTTATGTTTCTTCCACAGTTGGTTGAACTTCCTATTACCAGATATTGTTATGTTTCTTCCACAGTTGGTTGAACTTCCTATTACCAGATATTGTTATGTTTCTTCCACAGTTGGTTGAACTTCCTAACTATTAGTACATATTATTTAACGCTACCACCGCTGTCTCAACATCTACAACGCTATTCCTTCTCCTTGTTCAGCAACAACATTAAAGCCACTCTCTGTTTAGATATAACGATATTACCACTCTCTGTTTAGATACAACGCTATTACCACTCTGTTTAGCTAAAAGACTATTACAACTCTCTCTTTAGATATAACGATATTACCACTCTCTGTTTAGATACAACGCTATTACCACTCTCTGATTAGATATAACGATATTACCACTCTCTGTTTAGATAAAAGACTATTACAACTCTCTGTTTAGCTACAACGCTATTACCACTCTCTGTTTAGCTACAATGATATTACCACTCTCTGTTTAGCTAAAAGACTATTACAACTCTCTGTTTAGCTAAAAGACTATTACAACTCTCTGTTTAGCTAAAAGACTATTACAACTCTCTGTTTAGATATAACGATATTACCACTCTCTGTTTAGATACAACGCTATTACCACTCTCTGTTTAGCTAAAAGACTATTACAACTCTCTGTTTAGCTACAACGCTATTACCACTCTCTGTTTAGCTACAATGCTATTACCACTCTCTGTTTAGCTAAAAGACTATTACAACTCTCTGTTTAGCTAAAAGACTATTACAACTCTCTGTTTAGCTACAACGCTATTACCACTCTCTGTTTAGCTACAATGCTATTACCACTCTCTGTTTAGCTAAAAGACTATTACAACTCTCTGTTTAGCTACAACGCTATTACCACTCTCTGTTTAGCTACAACGCTATTACCACTCTCTGTTTAGATATAACGATATTACCACTCTCTGTTTAGTCACATCACAATAACCAACTCTATGTTTAGCCACATCTCTATAACCAACTCTATGTTTAGCCACATCACTATAACCAACCCTATGTTTAGCCACATCTCTATAACCAACTCTATGTTTAGCCACATCACTATAACCAACTCTATGTTTAGAAACATCTCTATAACCAACTCTATGTTTAGTCACATCACTGTATCCAACTCTATGTTTAGCCACATCTCTATAACCAACTCTATGTTTAGCCACATCACTATAACCAACTCTATGTTTAGCCACATCTCTATAACCAACTCTATGTTTAGTCACATCACTGTATCCAACTCTATGTTTAGCCACATCACAATAACCAACTCTATGTTTAGCCACATCTCTATAACCAACTCTATGTTTAGCCACATCACTATAACCAACTCTATGTTTAGCCACATCACTATAACCAACCCTATGTTTAGCCACATCACTATAACCAACTCTATGTTTAGCCACATTTCTATAACCAACTCTATGTTTAGCCACATCACCATAACCAACTCTATGTTTAGCCACATCACTATAACCAACTCTATGTTTATCCAGATCACTATAACCAACTCTGTTTAGCACATCACTATAAACAACTCTATGTTTCGCTACATCACTATAACCAACTCTATGTTTCGCTACATCACTATAAACAACTCTATGTTTCGCCACATCACTATAAACAACTCTATATTTCGCCACATCACTATAACCAACTCTATGTTTCGCTACATCACTATAACCAACTCTATATTTCGCCACATCACTATAACCAACTCTATGTTTCGCTACATCACTATAAACAACTCTATGTTTCGCCACATCACTATAACCAACTCTATGTTTCGCTACATCACTATAAACAACTCTATGTTTAGCCACATCACTATAACCAACTCCATGTTTAGCCACATCACTATAACCAATCCTATGTTTAGCCACATCACTATAACCAACCCTATGTTTAGCCACATCGCTATTCCTACAAAAAAGAATATGTTAAAAGTAAAAAAAAACTCATTCGCCAAGTAATGATTGAAGCCTTTAGCTTGCCCTACTTTGGGGGTGAGGGTGGAAGGGTCACGGCTTTCAAGTAACCTGGTTTACAGCGAGACTTCCGGTACATCTATTTAAACCACGTTACCTATCTATGTCACGTCAAATTAGAATTCTAGACATTCAACAGAAAATATTGAACTCCATCGTGTCAGAGATTCAGTCAAAAATTCAAGGCAACGGACAACCTTGAACTTAATCATGTCAGAGATTCAGTCAAGAATTCTAGACATTCAACCGAAAATATTTAACTCCATCGTGTCAGAGATTCAGTCAACAAGAATTCTAGACATTCAACAGAAAACCTTGAACTTAATCGTGTCAGAGATTCAGTCAAGAATTCTAGACATTCAACAGAAAACCTTGAACTTAATCGTGTCAGAGATTCAGCCAAGAATTCTAGACATTCAACAGAAAACCTTGAACTTAGTCGTGTCAAAGATTCAGCTAAGAATTCTAGACATTCAACAGAAAATATTGAACTTAATCGTGTCAGAGATTCAGTCAAGAATTCTAGACATTCAACAGAAAACCTTGAACTTAATCGTGTCAGAGATTCAGTCAAGAATTCTAGACATTCAACAGAAAACCTTGAAATTAATCGTGTCAAAGATTCAGTCAAGAATTCTAGACATTCAACAGACCAACGATTCTGTACCAATGCCATAATTGGACCCTAGACACAAGAACAAAAGGAAAAATAACCTTTACTGAGATTACGTGTATTTAGACGAATGACAGGAAACAGCCTGAGAGATAAGATTAGAAATGAAGAACTGAGAGAAAAAAAAACTAGGAATAATCACCGCCATTGAATGCATAAGAGAAACAATTGTTTGGTAACGTGATAAGGCAGCAAGATCAAAACACAACGAGCCTTCGATAAATGTTGCGAGAACACCAGACGCTAGCTAGGGTCGACCACGAACAAGATTGATTGAATATTAGAAACATTGGGAAACATAACAGCAGCAGAGCCGAAGAGAAGAGCAAAATACCGCAAACTATGTCTCCCCTCGATGCTGAAAGGCAAGTGGGGAAAGACAGAAGAAAGAAGAGGCGATCTAGTCAATGATAATTACACAGTGAAGCCACAATAAACTTACGTGTGATAGACATGGACTTGTGTATTTATCTCGCAAATTCGTGGCACTGATCGTTGTCCAGATGACGCGTCACAGATCATGCATTATATTTCCACCCTCAGCTAACACTCGGTCAAAGGCAGCTCTGTCGTCGTATCCGCCATTGACTGGTCTATATCACTCCTCGATCTCTTCTTAATATAAGTCGCTCATTTCAAACTTTCCTTCACTTGATGGCTTTCTTGGCACCGAAATTAACCCCTCAACTATTCACACTACGTTTAACTACAATGAAATAGCCAGGCTGTAAAATAACACCATTCTATTAACATAACACTGAACTACAATAAAATAGCCACGCTGTAAAATAACACCATTCTATTAACATAACATTGAATTACAATGAAATAGCCACTCTGTAAATAACACCATTCTATTAACATAACATTGAATTACAATGAAATAGCCACTCTGTAAATAACACCATTCTATTAACATAACATTGAACTACAATGAAATAGCCACGCTGTAAAATAATACCATTCTATTAACATAACATTGAACTACAATGAAATAGCCACGCTGTAAAATAACACCATTCTATTAACATAACATTGAGCTAACTGCATCTCTTGTACTTTGACCGAATGGAAGTTCTCACGCTCTACTGGAACTATCATATCTACATACGGTGCAGTCTCGTGACTAATCCAACTCTTTCATTATTCAACTACAACTCAACTTTAACAACTATCCCAACACTTTCATTATTCAACTACAGCTCAACTTTAACAACTATCCCAACACTTTCATTATTCAACTACAACTCAACTTTAACAACTATCCCAACACATTCATTATTCAACTACAACTCTACTTTAACAACTATCCCAACACATTCATTATTCAACTACAACTCTACTTTAACAACTATCCCAACACTTTCATTATTCAACTACAACTCTACTTTAACAACTATCCCAACACATTCATTATTCAACTACAACTCAACTTTAACAACTATCCCAACACTTTCATTATTCAACTACAACTCAACTTTAACAACTATCCCAACACTTTCATTATTCAACTACAACTCTACTTTAACAACTATTCAAGCACATTTATTACTCAACTACTCATAACATTGACAGAAGGCAGTCTGTAAATTATTATACCATTGACACGAAGGCATTGTGTTAAATTATTATAACATTGAGAGGAATGAACTCTGTTCAACTATTATAACATTAAAATGAATACAGTCTATTAAACTATTATAACATCGAGAGGAAGACGCTCTTTTAACTATTATAACCTTGACAGGAAGGCATTGTGTTAAACTATTATAACATGGAGTTGAAGATACTCTGATAAACTACTATAACATTGAGTGGAAGGTACTCGGTTAAACCACTATAGCATTGAGAGGAAGGTACTCTGTTAAACTATTATAACATTGAGAGGAAGGTACTCGGTTAAACTACTATAGCATTGAGAGGAAGGCATTGTGTTAAACTACTATAGCATTGAGAGGAAGGCATTGTGTTAAACTACTATAACATTGACAGGAAGGCATTGTGTTAAACTATTGTAACATTGAGATGAAGGTACTCTGTTAAACTACTATAACATTGAGATGATGGTACTCGGTTAAACTACTATAACATTGACAGGAAGGCATTGTGTTAAACTATTATAACATTGAGATAAAGGTACTCTGTTAAACTACTATAACATTGAGAGGAAGGCATTGTGTTAAACTATTATAACATTGAGATAAAGGTACTCGGTTAAACTACTATAACATTGAGAGGAAGGCATTGTGTTAAACTATTATAACATTGACAGGAAGGCATTGTGTTAAACTCTTGTAACATTGAGAGGAATGTACACTGTTAAACTACCGTAACATTGAAAGGAAGGTACTCGGTTAAACTACTATAGTATTGAGCGGAAAGTACTCTGTTAAACTACTATAACATTGAGAGGAAGTTACTCGGTTAAACAACTACAACATTGACAGGAAGGCATTGTGCTAAACTATTATAACATTGAGAGGAAGGTACTCGGTTAAACTACTATACCATTGAGAGGAAGGTACTCGGTTAAACTATTATTACATTGAGAGGAAGGTACTCGGTTAAACTACTATAACATTGAGAGGAAGGTACTCGGTTAAACTATTATTACATTGAGAGGAAGGTACTCGGTTAAACTACTATAACATTGAGAGGAAGGTACTCTGTTAAACTACTATAACATTGAGAGGAAGGTACTCAGTTAAACTACTATAACATTGAGATGAAGGTACTCAGTTAAACTACTATAACATTGAGAGGAAGGTACTCAGTTAAACTACTATAACATTGAGATGAAGGTACTCGGTTAAACTACTATATCATTGAGAGGAAGGTACTCAGTTAAACTACTATAACATTGAGATGAAGGTACTCAGTTAAACTACTATAACATTGAGAGGAAGGTACTCAGTTAAATTACTATAACATTGAGAGGAAGGTACTCAGTTAAACTACTATAACATTGAGAGGAAGGTACTCAGTTAAACTACTATAACATTGAGAGGAAGGTACTCAGTTAAACTACTATAACATTGAGAGGAAGGTACTCAGTTAAACTACTATAACATTGAGATGAAGGTACTCAGTTAAACTACTATAACATTGAGATGAAGGTACTCAGTTAAACTACTATAACATTGAGAGGAAGGTACTCAGTTAAACTACTATAACATTGAGATGAAGGTACTCAGTTAAACTACTATAACATTGAGAGGAAGGTACTCAGTTAAACTACTATAACATTGAGATGAAGGTACTCAGTTAAACTACTATAACATTGAGATGAAGGTACTCAGTTAAACTACTATAACATTGAGAGGAAGGTACTCAGTTAAACTACTATAACATTGAGAGGAAGGTACTCAGTTAAACTACTATAACATTGAGATGAAGGTACTCAGTTAAACTACTATAACATTGAGATGAAGGTACTCAGTTAAACTACTATAACATTGAGATGAAGGTACTCAGTTAAACTACTATAACATTGAGAGGAAGGTACTCAGTTAAACTACTATAACATTGAGATGAAGGTACTCAGTTAAACTACTATAACATTGAGAGGAAGGTACTCAGTTAAACTACTATAACATTGAGATGAAGGTACTCTGTTAAACCACTATAGCATTGAGAGGAAGGTACTCAGTTAAACTACTATAACATTGAGAGGAAGGTACTCAGTTAAACTACTACAACATTGAGAGGAAGGTACTCAGTTAAACTACTATAACATTGAGATGAAGGTACTCAGTTAAACTACTATAACATTGAGATGAAGGTACTCAGTTAAACTACTATAACATTGAGATGAATGTACTCAGTTAAACTACTATAACATTGAGATGAATGTACTCAGTTAAACTACTATAACATTGAGTGAAGGTACTCAGTTAAACTACTATAACATTGAGATGAAGGTACTCAGTTAAACTACTATAACATTGAGATGAAGGTACTCAGTTAAACTACTATAACATTGAGAGGAAGGTACTCAGTTAAACTACTATAACATTGAGATGAAGGTACTCAGTTAAACTACTATAACATTGAGATGAAGGTACTCAGTTAAACTACTATAACATTGAGATGAAGGTACTCAGTTAAACTACTATAACATTGAGAGGAAGGTACTCAGTTAAACCACTATAACATTGAGAGGAAGGTACTCAGTTAAACTACTATAACATTGAGATGAAGGTACTCAGTTAAACTACTATAACATTGAGAGGAAGGTAGTCAGTTAAACTACTATAACATTGAGAGGAAGGTACTCAGTTAAACTACTATAACATTGAGATGAAGGTACTCTGTTAAACTACTATAACATTGAGATGAAGGTACTCAGTTAAACTACTATAACATTGAGAGGAAGGTACTCAGTTAAACTACTATAACATTGAGAGGAAGGTACTCAGTTAAACTACTATAACATTGAGAGGAAGGTACTCAGTTAAACTACTATAACATTGAGAGGAAGGTACTCAGTTAAACTACTATAACATTGAGATGAAGGTACTCAGTTAAACTACTATAACATTGAGATGAAGGTACTCAGTTAAACTACTATAACATTGAGAGGAAGGTACTCAGTTAAACTACTATAACATTGAGATGAAGGTACTCAGTTAAACTACTATAACATTGAGAGGAAGGTACTCAGTTAAACTACTATAACATTGAGATGAAGGTACTCAGTTAAACTACTATAACATTGAGATGAAGGTACTCAGTTAAACTACTATAACATTGAGATGAATGTACTCAGTTAAACTACTATAACATTGAGATGAAGGTACTCAGTTAAACTACTATAACATTGAGATGAAGGTACTCAGTTAAACTACTATAACATTGAGAGGAAGGTACTCAGTTAAACTACTATAACATTGAGATGAAGGTACTCAGTTAAACTACTATAACATTGAGAGGAAGGTACTCAGTTAAACTACTATAACATTGAGATGAAGGTACTCAGTTAAACTACTATAACATTGAGATGAAGGTACTCAGTTAAACTACTATAACATTGAGAGGAAGGTACTCAGTTAAACTACTATAACATGGAGATGAAGGTACTCAGTTAAACTACTATAACATTGAGATGAAGGTACTCAGTTAAACTACTATAACATTGAGATGAAGGTACTCAGTTAAACTACTATAACATTGAGATGAAGGTACTCGGTTAAACTACTATAACATTGAGAGGAAGGTACTCAGTTAAACTACTATAACATTGAGATGAAGGTACTCAGTTAAACTACTATAACATTGAGATGAAGGTACTCAGTTAAACTACTATAACATTGAGAGGAAGGTACTCAGTTAAACTACTATAACATTGAGATGAAGGTACTCAGTTAAACTACTATAACATTGAGATGAAGGTACTCAGTTAAACTACTATAACATTGAGATGAAGGTACTCGGTTAAACTACTATAACATTGAGAGGAAGGTACTCAGTTAAACTACTATAACATTGAGATGAAGGTACTCAGTTAAACTACTATAACATTGAGATGAATGTACTCAGTTAAACTACTATAACATTGAGAGGAAGGTACTCAGTTAAACTACTATAACATTGAGATGAAGGTACTCAGTTAAACTACTATAACATTGAGATGAAGGTACTCAGTTAAACTACTATAACATTGAGAGGAAGGTACTCAGTTAAACTACTATAACATTGAGATGAAGGTACTCAGTTAAACTACTATAACATTGAGATGAAGGTACTCAGTTAAACTACTATAACATTGAGAGGAAGGTACTCAGTTAAACTACTATAACATTGAGAGGAAGGTACTCAGTTAAACTACTATAACATTGAGAGGAAGGTACTCAGTTAAACTACTATAACATTGAGAGGAAGGTACTCAGTTAAACTACTATATCATTGAGAGGAAGGTACTCAGTTAAACTACTATAACATTGAGAGGAAGGTACTCAGTTAAACTACTATAACATTGAGATGAAGGTACTCAGTTAAACTACTATAACATTGAGATGAAGGTACTCAGTTAAACTACTATAACATTGAGATGAAGGTACTCAGTTAAACTACTATAACATTGAGATGAAGGTACTCAGTTAAACTACTATAACATTGAGAGGAAGGTACTCAGTTAAACTACTATAACATTGAGATGAAGGTACTCAGTTAAACTACTATAACATTGAGATGAAGGTACTCAGTTAAACTACTATAACATTGAGAGGAAGGTACTCAGTTAAACTACTATAACATTGAGATGAAGGTACTCAGTTAAACTACTATAACATTGAGATGAAGGTACTCAGTTAAACTACTATAACATTGAGATGAAGGTACTCAGTTAAACTACTATAACATTGGTATCCTTACACGTAGTTTACAATAAGTCTCCCTCAAAGGTACGTATGACCACATACGCATTTTCTCACTTTTTTTTAAAATTCAATAAAATTCCCAAACTGATTAAATACAATACAATTCCCAAACTGATTAAATACAATACAATTCCCAAACTGATTAAATACAATACAATTCCCAAACTGATTAAATACAATACAATTCCCAAACTGATTAAATACAATACAAATCACAAATTGATTAAATACAATACAATTCCCAAACTGATTAAATATAATACAATTCCCAAACTGATTAAATACAATACAATTCCCAAACTGATTAAATATAATACAATTCCCAAACTGATTAAATACAATACAATTCCCAAACTGATTAAATATAATACAATTCCCAAACTGATTAAATACAATACAATTCCCAAACTGATTAAATACAATACAAATCACAAATTGATTAAATACAATACAATTCCCAAACTGATTAAATATAATACAATTCCCAAACTGATTAAATACAATACAATTCCCAAACTGATTAAATATAATACAATTCCCAAACTGATTAAATACAATACAATTCCCAAACTGATTAAATATAATACAATTCCCAAACTGATTTAATACAATCTTCACAATTTCCTCACAACAGAGGAAAATGTAATAAGTTCACACACTCTGACAGACCCTAAGGCTGCTCTCGCGATATTTACAACAAAATGTTCCTCATGCCCTTCACTATAATCTATTTCCACATTCTTTTTAAACTACAGTTCTATTTGCACAACCAACGTGACTATCATTATATATGGGATTCTGCTTAACTAACTACATGACCAGTTTAACTACATGATTAGTTTAACTACATGACCAGTTTAACTACATGATTAGTTTAACTACATGACCAGTTTAACTACATGATTAGTTTAACTACATGACCAGTTTAACTACATGACCAGTTTAACTACATGAACATTCTAACTACATGACCAGTTTAACTACATGACCAGTTTAGCTACACGACCAGTTTAACTGCATGCTTAGTTTAACTGCATAACTAGTTTAACTATATGATTTATTTAACCACATGCCTAGTTTAACTACATGACCAGTTTAAATTGCCTTACCAGTTTAAATTGCCTTACCAGTTTAACTACATGACCAGCTTAAATTACCTTACTAGTTTAACTGCATGAATAGCTTAAATTACCGTACACGTTTAACTACATGATGAGCTTAAATTACCTTACAAGTTTAACTACATGATTAATTTAACTACATGATCAATTTAACTACATGACCATATTACATTACCTTACTAGTTTAACTACATGACCAGCTTAAATTACCCTACCAGTTTAACTACATGATTAGTTTAACTACATGATTAGTTTAACTACATGATTATTTTAATTACCTTGCCAGTTTAACTAGACGAACATTTTAACTACATGACTAGTTTAACTACATGATTATTTTAATTACCTTACCAGTTTAACTAGATGAACATTTTAACTACATGACTAGTTTAACTACATGATTATTTTAATTACCTTACCAGTTTAACTAGATGAACATTTTAACTACATGACTAGTTTAACTACATGATTATTTTAATTACCTTACCAGTTTAACTACATGATTAGTTTAACTACATGATTAGTTTAACTACATGATTATTTTAATTACCTTACCAGTTTAACTAGATGAACATTTTAACTACATGACTAGTTTAACTACATGATTATTTTAATTACCTTACCAGTTTAACTAGATGAACATTTTAACTACATGACTAGTTTAACTACATGATTATTTTAATTACCTTACCAGTTTAACTAGATGAACATTTTAACTACATGACTAGTTTAACTACATGATTATTTTAATTACCTTACCAGTTTAATAACTAGAGGAACATTTTAACTACATGACTAGTTTAACTACATGACCAGTTTAATTAGCAGTCTATCTACTTGACCAGTTATATTACCTTACCAGTCTAACTACATGACCAGCGTAATTACCTCACCGGTTTAACTTGATGACCAGCGTAATTACCTTACTAGTCTAACTACATGACCAGCTTAATTACCTTACCAGTCTAACTACATGACGACCTAATTACCTTACCAGTTGAACCTGATGACTAGCTTAATTACCTTATCAGTTTACCTACATGACCAGCATAATTACCTTACCAGTTTAACTTTATGACCAGCTTAATTACCATACCAGTCTAACTACATGACCAGCTTAAATACCTTACCAGTCTAACTACATGACTAGCGTAATTACCGTACCAGTTTAACTTGATGACCAGCTTAATTACCTTATCAGTTTACCTACATGACCAGCGTAATTACCTTACCAGTTTAACATGATGACCAGCTTAATTACCTTACCAGTTGAACCTGATGACCAGCTTAATTACCTTATCAGTATACCTACATGACCAGCATAATTACCTACCAGTTGAACCTGATGACCAGCGTAATTACCTTATCAGTTTACCTACATGATCAGCATAATTACCTTACCAGTTGAACCTGATGACCAGCGTAATTACCTTATCAGTTTACCTACATGACCAGCATAATTACCTTACCAGTTTAACTTTATGACCAGCTTAATTACCATACCAGTCTAACTACATGACCAGCTTAAATACCTTACCAGTCTAACTACATGACTAGCGTAATTACCGTACCAGTTTAACTTGATGACCAGCTTAATTACCTTATCAGTTTACCTACATGACCAGCGTAATTACCTTACCAGTTTAACATGATGACCAGCTTAATTACCTTACCAGTTGAACCTGATGACCAGCTTAATTACCTTATCAGTATACCTACATGACCAGCATAATTACCTACCAGTTGAACCTGATGACCAGCGTAATTACCTTATCAGTTTACCTACATGATCAGCATAATTACCTTACCAGTTGAACCTGATGACCAGCGTAATTACCTTATCAGTTTACCTACATGACCAGCATAATTACCTTACCAGTTTAATTACCTTATCAGTTTACCTACATGAACAGCATAATTACCGTACCAGTTTAATTACCTTATCAGTTTAACTACATGACCAGTCACACACTCTGTGTATGAGCAATAATATTTGAACACGCTGTGAACTACACAAGAAGATCAGCTTTACCATTAGACTATCGCCACAATTATTTGCGAAACTTCTACCTCCAAACTTATTTCAAACACAAAAAGTGCTATCCTCACATGATATTTAGCACATAACTATTTCCACAACCATTTTAACTATAAGACTATCCACACAGTTATTCGTGAATGCTCTACAACGGCTAATTCACACATAAATTGTGCACGTGGTCAGTGAGAAATAAGCCACACACCGCCTAGCCCACCTGTCCGCTACCGAACACAGCACAATAAATCCACTAACGGATCTACTTGACAGACGCACCTCTAGTTCACACAACCTGTCCACAAGATCAATTTGGATCACTTCAAAGCTAGCGACAGCAGACAACTAACTTGAGTGACAGTCATTTCCCTGCCAGGAAGCTATAAATAAAGCATTACGTCACGCACAGTGCCACCGCCTGACGCGGACAAGGGTACGTATTCCCACGCCGATTTTTAAAATCTATGTCCTATCCGCTGGGCTATCAATTCGTGCGCTTCAACAAATCTTGTCTAGGGTTTGGAACATAGACCATTTAGTTGACCCGGCTGGACAAATCATAGCTCAGGGAAGAGCAACACTGGGTCACGCCCCCTAACAGGTGGAGTCTACACTCCACTCTTCAAGGGCAGTAACTGTTATACGATCAGTAGCGTGACGCAGAATTTTTCATTGTAAACGGACACAAGAAAGTTGTGATAATAAACTAAATACAGTAGCAATGTAAGGGCCAGCGACGGACAGTGGGTTTAAAACTTGAGGGGTCCACGACGTCCTATCACAGCTATACAACACGGTGGCTACTTGTATATTGACATTAATTGAGCTATCACAGCTATACAACACGGTGGCTACTTGTATATTGACATTAATTGTGCTACCACAGCTATACAACACGGTGGCTACTTGTATATTGACATTAATTGTGCTACCACAGCTATACAACACGGTGGCTACTTGTATATTGACATTAATTGTGCTACCTCAGCTATACAACACGGTGGCTACTTGTATATTGACATTAATTGTGCTACCACAGCTATACAACACGGTGGCTACTTGTATATTGACATTAATTGTGCTACCACAGCTATACAACACGGTGGCTACTTGTATATTGACATTAATTGTGCTACCACAGCTATACAACACGGTGGCTACTTGTATATTGACATTAATTGAGCTGTAATGTGATTGTGTTGGGATAAAATATTAGAGGACTCGTGGGATTCATGCGCTTCCTAGCATCCGTTCCCTCCTCTGAATATCCGCCACTGGTAAGGGCGCACTGCTCGCCTTGCTCCGAGCGACGATAACCCTCGGTACGTTACTGAAGAGGATACCTTTGCCTTTGACAAAGTCTCGTCTAATCTTTTCCTTGAAACGCTCTGGTGAGATAATGCTTTCATCTGA
Organism: Megaustenia siamemsis; assembly: GCA_032433765.1. Lineage (NCBI taxonomy): Eukaryota > Metazoa > Mollusca > Gastropoda > Stylommatophora > Ariophantidae > Megaustenia > Megaustenia siamemsis. Next base: position 56,129,628 of record JAVIAB010000046.1, on the reverse strand, counting down.
ATGTCATTCACGTCGTAACAACAGTTGTGCTTTTTCTCATCATCGCTCCATTCATGCCTGTCTGAAAGAGTCAGGAAGAATCTCTGTCTTTAGCCAGATCTCCCAAATGAACGCTCCATTCAGGCCCGCCTGAAAGAGTCAGGAAGAATCTCTGTCTTTAGCCAGATCTCCCAAATGAACGCTCCATTCAGGCCCGCCTGAAAGAGTCAGGAAGAATCTCTGTCTTTAGCCAGATCTCCCAAATGAACGCTCCATTCATGCCCGTCTGAAAGAGTCAGGAAGAATCTCTGTCTTTAGCCAGATCTCCCAAATGAACGCTCCATTCAGGCCCGCCTGAAAGAGTCAGGAAGAATCTCTGTCTTTAGCCAGATCTCCCAAATGATCGCTCCATTCATGCCCGTCTTAAAGAGTCAGGAAGAATCTCTGTCTTTAGCCAGATCTCCCAAATGAATGTTCCATTCATGCCCGTCTTAAAGAGTCAGGAAGAATCTCTGTCTTTAGCCAGATCTCCCAAATGATCGCTCCATTCATGCCCGTCTTAAAGAGTCAGGAAGAATCTCTGTCTTTAGCCAGATCTCCCAAATGATCGCTCCATTCATGCCCGTCTTAAAGAGTCAGGAAGAATCTCTGTCTTTAGCCAGATCTCCCAAATGAATGTTCCATTCATGCCCGTCTTAAAGAGTCAGGAAGAATCTCTGTCTTTAGCCAGATCTCCCAAATGAATGTTCCATTCATGCCCGTCTGAAAGAGTCAGGAAGAATCTCTGTCTTTAGCCAGATCTCCCAAATGAATGTTTCATTCAGGCCCATCTGAAAGAGTCAGGAAGAATCTCTGTCTTTAGCCAGATCTCCCAAATGAACGCTCCATTCATGCCCGTCTGAAAGAGTCAGGAAGAATCTCTGTCTTTAGCCAGATCTCCCAAATGAACGCTCCATTCATGCCCGTCTTAAAGAGTCAGGAAGAATCTATGTCTTTAGCCAGATCTCCCAAATGAACGCTCCATTCATGCCCGTCTGAAAGAGTCAGGAAGAATCTCTGTCTTTAGCCAGATCTCCCAAATGAACGCTCCATTCATGCCCGTCTGAAAGAGTCAGGAAGAATCTCTGTCTTTAGCCAGATCTCCCAAATGATCGCTCCATTCATGCCCGTCTTAAAGAGTCAGGAAGAATCTCTGTCTTTAGCCAGATCTCCCAAATGAACGCTCCATTCATGCCCGTCTGAAAGAGTCAGGAAGAATCTCTGTCTTTAGCCAGATCTCCCAAATGAATGTTCCATTCAGGCCCATATGAAAGAGTCAGGAAGAATCTCTGTCTATAGCCAGATCTCCCAAATGAATGTTCCATTCAGGCCCATATGAAAGAGTCAGGAAGAAGCTCTGTCTTTAACCAGATCTCCCAAATGAACGTTCCATTCAGGCCCGTCTTGTAGAATCTCTGTCTCTAGTCAAATCTCCCACAGAGCATAGCATTAACTACAGCCAGTCTGAAAAAATCTTTGTCTCAAGCCAGATCTCCCACAGAACGTCGCATTCATGCCCGTCTGAAAGAATCTCTTTCTCTAGCCAGATCTCCCACTTTTTCTGTTGTCATGTTCAAGGTCTCCTTGATGTCTGGAAACCACCTTCTTATTGGTCTACCCTGATGCATTACCCAGGAACCATACCTTCCATTATTGTTTTTTTTTTCCAGACCCTGTGTCTTTAGACTGCAGTATTTTAATTTCCCATGTTGAATGATGTTCATAAGCCAGTACTGTTTCATGGTTCAATCTTCTAACATGTCTTCATTGCTCTTTTTTATTATCCAAGGTATCTTAAGAATTCTTCTGTAGCATTTTATTTCGAATGAATCGGATTTTCTTCCTCGCTGCTTGCGACGTTGTCCATGATTTACAACCATATGCTGCTATAGCAAAGCTACATATCCTTGGTAATTTTAATGTTACTACCTTGCAGGTATTGAGTCACATGTTCTTCATGGCGTTTAATTTGTGTATTGCTATTGCTAATCTTTTGATTTCTTTTTGGCAGTCCCGATTGTTAATTACTAGAGATCTCAGATTTGCTAGTCAGCTACTATTTCTCACTATGATATCTCGACAGCCTACAACCAGTAGTGAGGTTTCTCTATGTCTTGTAAATCTCAACCCTCAGCATTATCAAACATGTTTACCCTTTTCACTTGTCTGGTAAATTATTTTCCTTGAAGAGTCGTGGAGAGGTGCTATTTTCAGTATCAAGTTGTAAGTAAATTAGTCACTACCATTTATCTATTTATATCCATCTCCAACACTCACAAACTACCACTACACATTCCCATCTACAACACTCACAAACTACCACTTATTTACACATTCCCATCTCCAACACTCACAAACTACCACTACACATTCCCATCTCCAACACTCACAAACTACCACTACACATTCCCATCTACAACACTCACAAACTACCACTTATTTACACATTCCCATCTCCAACACTCACAAACTACCACTACACATTCCCATCTCCAACACTCACAAACTACCACTACACATTCCCATCTACAACACTCACAAACTACCACTTATTTACACATTCCCATCTCCAACACTCACAAACTACCACTACACATTCCCATCTCCAACACTCACAAACTACCACTTATTTACACATTCCAATCTCCAACACTCACAAACTACCACTACACATTCCCATCTCCAACACTCACAAACTACCACTACACATTCCCATCTCCAACACTCACAAACTACCACTTATTTACACATTCCCATCTCCAACACTCACAAACTACCACTTATTTACACATTCCCATCTCCAACACTCACAAACTACCACTTATTTACACATTCCCATCTCCAACACTCACAAACTACCACTTATTTACACATTCCCATCTCCAACACTCACAAACTACCACTTATTTACACATTCCCATCTCCAACACTCACAAACTACCACTTATTTACACATTCCCATCTCCAACACTCACAAACTACCACTTATTTACACATTCCCATCTCCAACACTCACAAACTACCACTTATTTACACATTCCCATCTCCAACACTCACAAACTACCACTTATTTACACATTCCCATCTCCAACACTCACAAACTACCACTTATTTACACATTCCCATCTCCAACACTCACAAACTACCACTTATTTACACATTCCCATCTCCAACACTCACAAACTACCACTTATTTACACATTCCAATCTCCAACACTCACAAACTACCACTACACATTCCCATCTACAACACTCACAAACTACCACTACACATTCCCATCTACAACACTCACAAACTACCACTACACATTCCCATCTCCAACACTCACAAACTACCACTTATTTACACATTCCCATCTCCAACACTCACAAACTACCACTACATATTCCCATCTACAACACTCACAAACTACCACTACACATTCCCATCTCCAACACTCACAAACTACCACTTATTTACACATTCCCATCTCCAACACTCACAAACTACCACTTATTTACACATTCCCATCTCCAACACTCACAAACTACCACTTATTTACACATTCCCATCTCCAACACTCACAAACTACCACTTATTTACACATTCCCATCTCCAACACTCACAAACTACCACTTATTTACACATTCCCATCTCCAACACTCACAAACTACCACTTATTTACACATTCCCATCTCCAACACTCACAAACTACCACTTATTTACACATTCCCATCTCCAACACTCACAAACTACCACTACACATTCCCATCTACAACACTCACAAACTACCACTTATTTACACATTCCCATCTCCAACACTCACAAACTACCACTTATTTACACATTCCCATCTCCAACACTCACAAACTACCACTTATTTACACATTCCCATCTCCAACACTCACAAACTACCACTTATTTACACATTCCCATCTCCAACACTCACAAACTACCACTTATTTACACATTCCAATCTCCAACACTCACAAACTACCACTACACATTCCCATCTACAACACTCACAAACTACCACTACACATTCCCATCTCCAACACTCACAAACTACCACTTATTTACACATTCCAATCTCCAACACTCACAAACTACCACTACACATTCCCATCTACAACACTCACAAACTACCACTACACATTCCCATCTCCAACACTCACAAACTACCACTTATTTACACATTCCCATCTCCAACACTCACAAACTACCACTTATTTACACATTCCCATCTCCAACACTCACAAACTACCACTTATTTACACATTCCCATCTCCAACACTCACAAACTACCACTTATTTACACATTCCCATCTCCAACACTCACAAACTACCACTTATTTACACATTCCCATCTCTAACACTCACAAACTACCACTTATTTACACATTCCCATCTCCAACACTCACAAACTACCACTTATTTACACATTCCCATCTCCAACACTCACAAACTACCACTTATTTACACATTCCCATCTACAACACTCACAAACTACCACTACACATTCCCATCTACAACACTCACAAACTACCACTTATTTACACATTCCCATCTACAACACTCACAAACTACCACTACACATTCCCATCTACAACACTCACAAACTACCACTTATTTACACATTCCCATCTGTTATTTCAAATGCCTGTATCTCCCGCACCATTCCAACGTTAGCGCTAAATCTCCTGCCCTTGACCTCCAGGTGTGGACTAACTTCACCCCTACACTTCACCCAATCTTCTCTACTCTGGCTTGACGTCTCTCACTCTGTACTTCCTCCCCTAGCGATCAAACTCGAGATGACGTCAAAGATAAATGAGTTGTCCCTCCTGTATTTGCCAAATTGCCCAAGACATAAACACCTACTTAAATGCTCACGTTTCCTGTAAATAAATTTACTACCTTGTTCGGGGGATATAAACACAGGCAAGAAGCGACCAGCTGTTAAATCAGTGAGATAAATTATGACGGCTCCTGGGGAGATATCTAGGCCTATAAGTTTGAAAATGTTGCCATTTGAACGTCCAATCTTTCCATATTTAGAGACATTTGGACAAGTTCATTTTTCCTGCGATCTTAGTCATTTCCTGTGAGGGACACGAACATGGATATCATTGGGAGCTGCACGAAGTATTTCCTTGTGATGGCTACAACTGTCGTTCTTCACCTTTTCTTGTGATGGCTACGGCTGTCGTTCTTCACCTTTTCTTGTGATGGCTACGGCTGTCGTTCTTCACCTTTTGTTGTGATGGCTACAACTGTCGTTCTTCACCTTTTCTTGTGATGGCTACAACTGTCGTTCTTCACCTTTTGTTGTGATGGCTACAACTGTCGTTCTTCACCTTTTGTTGTGATGGCTACAACTGTCGTTCTTCACCTTTTCTTGTGATGGCTACAACTGTCGTTCTTCACCTTTTGTTGTGATGGCTACAACTGTCGTTCTTCACCTTTTGTTGTGATGGCTACAACTGTCGTTCTTCACCTTTTGTTGTGATGGCTACAACTGTCGTTCTTCACCTTTTGTTGTGATGGCTACAACTGTCGTTCTTCACCTTTTCTTGTGATGGCTACGGCTGTCGTTCTTCACCTTTTGTTGTGATGGCTACAACTGTCGTTCTTCACCTTTTCTTGTGATGGCTACAACTGTCGTTCTTCACCTTTTGTTGTGATGGCTACAACTGTCGTTCTTCACCTTTTGTTGTGATGGCTACAACTGTCGTTCTTCACCTTTTGTTGTGATGGCTACAACTGTCGTTCTTCACCTTTTCTTGTGATGGCTACAACTGTCGTTCTTCACCTTTTCTTGTGATGGCTACAACTGTCGTTCTTCACCTTTTGTTGTGATGGCTACAACTGTCGTTCTTCACCTTTTGTTGTGATGGCTACAACTGTCGTTCTTCACCTTTTCTTGTGATGGCTACAACTGCCGTTCTTCACCTTTTCTTGTGATGGCTACGACTGTCGTTCTTCACCTTTTCTTGTGATGGCTACAACTGTCGTTCTTCACCTTTTCTTGTGATGGCTACAACTGTCGTTCTTCACCTTTTCTTGTGATGGCTACAACTGTCGTTCTTCACCTTTTCTTGTGATGGCTACAACTGTCGTTCTTCTCCTTTTCTTGTGATGGCTACAACTGTCGTTCTTCACCTTTTCTTGTGATGGCTACGACTGTCGTTCTTCTCCTTTTCTTGTGATGGCTACAACTGTCGTTCTTCACCTTTTCTTGTGATGGCTACAACTGTCGTTCTTCACCTTTTCTTGTGATGGCTACGACTGTCGTTCTTCTCCTTTTCTTGTGATGGCTACAACTGTCGTTCTTCACCTTTTCTTGTGATGGCTACGGCTGCCGTTCTTCTCCTTTTCTTGTGATGGCTACAACTGTCGTTCTTCTCCTTTTCTTGTGATGGCTACGACTGTCGTTCTTCACCTTTTCTTGTGATGGCTACGACTGTCGTTCTTCACCTTTTCTTGTGATGGCTACGGCTGTCGTTCTTCACCTTTTGTTGTGATGGCTACGGCTGTCGTTCTTCACCTTTTGTTGTGATGGCTACGGCTGTCGTTCTTCACCTTTTCTTGTGATGGCTACGACTGTCGTTCTTCACCTTTTCTTGTGATGGCTACGACTGTCGTTCTTCACCTTTTCTTGTGATGGCTACGGCTGTCGTTCTTCACCTTTTGTTGTGATGGCTACGACTGTCGTTCTTCACCTTTTCTTGTGATGGCTACGACTGTCGTTCTTCACCTTTTCTTGTGATGGCTACGGCTGTCGTTCTTCACCTTTTCTTGTGATGGCTACGGCTGTCGTTCTTCACCTTTTGTTGTGATGGCTACAACTGTCGTTCTTCACCTTTTCTTGTGATGGCTACGGCTGTCGTTCTTCACCTTTTGTTGTGATGGCTACAACTGTCGTTCTTCACCTTTTCTTGTGATGGCTACAACTGTCGTTCTTCACCTTTTGTTGTGATGGCTACAACTGTCGTTCTTCACCTTTTGTTGTGATGGCTACAACTGTCGTTCTTCACCTTTTGTTGTGATGGCTACAACTGTCGTTCTTCACCTTTTCTTGTGATGGCTACAACTGTCGTTCTTCACCTTTTCTTGTGATGGCTACAACTGTCGTTCTTCACCTTTTGTTGTGATGGCTACAACTGTCGTTCTTCACCTTTTGTTGTGATGGCTACAACTGTCGTTCTTCACCTTTTCTTGTGATGGCTACAACTGCCGTTCTTCACCTTTTCTTGTGATGGCTACGACTGTCGTTCTTCACCTTTTCTTGTGATGGCTACAACTGTCGTTCTTCACCTTTTCTTGTGATGGCTACAACTGTCGTTCTTCACCTTTTCTTGTGATGGCTACAACTGTCGTTCTTCACCTTTTCTTGTGATGGCTACAACTGTCGTTCTTCTCCTTTTCTTGTGATGGCTACAACTGTCGTTCTTCACCTTTTCTTGTGATGGCTACGACTGTCGTTCTTCACCTTTTGTTGTGATGGCTACAACTGTCGTTCTTCACCTTTTCTTGTGATGGCTACAACTGTCGTTCTTCACCTTTTCTTGTGATGGCTACGACTGTCGTTCTTCTCCTTTTCTTGTGATGGCTACAACTGTCGTTCTTCACCTTTTCTTGTGATGGCTACGGCTGCCGTTCTTCTCCTTTTCTTGTGATGGCTACAACTGTCGTTCTTCTCCTTTTCTTGTGATGGCTACGACTGTCGTTCTTCACCTTTTCTTATGATGGCTACGACTGTCGTTCTTCACCTTTTCTTGTGATGGCTACGACTGTCGTTCTTCACCTTTTCTTGTGATGGCTACGACTGCCGTTCTTCACCTTTTCTTGTGATGGCTACGACTGTCGTTCTTCACCTTTTCTTGTGATGGCTACAACTGTCGTTCTTCACCTTTTCTTGTGATGGCTACGGCTGCCGTTCTTCTCCTTTTCTTGTGATGGCTACAACTGTCGTTCTTCACCTTTTCTTGTGATGGCTACAACTGCCGTTCTTCACCTTTTCTTGTGATGGCTACGACTGTCGTTCTTCACCTTTTCTTGTGATGGCTACGGCTGCCGTTCTTCTCCTTTTCTTGTGATGGCTACAACTGTCGTTCTTCACCTTTTCTTGTGATGGCTACGACTGTCGCTCTTCACCTTTTCTTATGATGGCTACGACTGTCGCTCTTCACCTTTTCTTATGATGGCTACAACTGTCGTTCTTCACCTTTTCTTGTGATGGCTACGGCTGCCGTTCTTCTCCTTTTCTTGTGATGGCTACAACTGTCGTTCTTCACCTTTTCTTGTGATGGCTACGACTGTCGCTCTTCACCCTTTGTGGTGATGTATTTTGATTTCCACAACTTTTCAAGGCTTCTGAAAGACATTGCTGCTTTAGCTATTCTGATTCTAATTTCTTTACTTGTATCCCCTTCTCGATCAATGTGACTTCCAACATCGATAAAGTAATCCATCTCTTCTACTGGTTTGTTTTCCATGTATATTTTGTCATCTATTGGAATTAAGCTTTTCATGACTTTTAGTCTTTTCATGATTGATCTCAAGCCCAATTTTGCTGGCTATTGATGATAGTTCATTTGTGTTTTCCTGCATCGTTTTTATCTGACTGCTGATGAGAACTATGTCATCAGCAAAGTCGAGGTCCTCCAAATGGTCTCCTTGTATCCATTCGATGCCTTTATTACCAGTGCAGCATTTCTTCATTATGAAGTCCATAACAACTCCAAATAACAAGGGTGATAAAAATACATCCTTGTTTAACCCCAGTTTCTATTGGGAAACTTTCGCTCAGTCCTTCCTCTGTTCGAACTGCACATGTGTAACCATCATACATGTCTTTAATAATATTTATGATTTTTTATGGTAAGCCATATTGCTTCAGAATTTTCCACAAAGAATCTCTGTGAATACTATCAAATGCTTTTTTGAAGTCGATGAAGTTAAAAGTACAAAATGTTTTTGCTTTTCAATGTGTTCCTCCAATATAAGTCGTAGAATGAAAATGTGGTCAAGGCAGCTTTTCCCTATTTTAAACCCAGCCTGTTCTTCACGCATTACTGTATCTATTGAATCCTTTATTCTATTTAGGATGATTTTGCAGAATAACTTTGAGGCAACTGGCAAAAGTGTCACGCCTCTCCAGTTGTTACAATCTCTAAGATTGCCCTTTTTTGGAATCTTAACAATAATTCCTTTTTTCCATTTATTAGGCGTCTTCTCTGCTTTCCAAATGATGTTGAACATTTTTTGGAGATGTATTAGATTATGGCTATCAATTGCCTTGAGGATCTCAGCTGTTAACTTATCCTCTCCAGCAGCCATGTTATTGGCCATAAGCTTTAAGGTGGTTTCTATTTCGCTCAAGGTGAAGTCATCTAAATTTACATCTAATTCTGCTGCTGGTGTTTCAGCTTCAAAATCTATTAAACTTTGGGGTAGTGGACGGTTAAGAATTTCTTTGAAGTGTTCCGCCTAACGGGATTTTATGTCTGCGCTTGTTGTTAGCATTAAACCAGATTTGTCTAGAATTGGTGCTCCACTGGATGTATAGAGGATTGTCAGCATCTTTTGTACAGTATAAAGAGTTCTGCTGTCTCCTGTAATTGCAGCTGTCTCTGCTTTCTCTGCCAAGTTGTCTATATAAGCTCTTGTATATCTTATTGCTGAACTTTTCACTTTGTTGTCTAAATCTTTGTATGTTGCTTTTGCCAGAACCTTTCCAAGATCTGTCTTTACATTAGTCATGGCTCTCTTCGCTTCTCTTCTTTCTTTGATGTATTTCCATGTAGTGTCTGAAATCCAAGCTCATTTTTCCATTTTCTTCAGTCCGGCACTTGCTTCTGCTGCTGTCATTAGTATTTTGCTCTGTGAGTCCCACATTTCATTGATATCTAAGTCTATTTCACCGAGTGCTGTATAACAATTACTTAGCTCGATGCTAAACTTTTCCTTTATAGATATGCCGATGTGTAAAGTGATATATTCGTTGTCGTGGTGAAAGAAGAAAGAGCAAACAGTTAGAAGCTCAGGTATGCTGACTGAAGTGATATATTCCGTAATGATAGTAGAACAAAAATAGATTAAAGGCTGCACTAAAATATAGCTTAGATTTCCTGGTAGAAAATGAAGAAAAAACGTTGACACATAAAAGATATATAGGCAAATAAATTACAATTTTATTATTCCTACGCGCTCCTTTTCTTTCATATTCTCAACAACTTGACAAGCAAAATAAAAGCCGTGTCAAATTTGGTCTTAGTGCTCGTATATTTCTCCACAATCGATATTTTTGTGTGTGGATAATATGGTCAATAATGAAAAACACAAATCAGGCGTAATGACTACGCTTGTACTGAAACTGATCACTGACTCATAGTTGACTGTTAGTCTGGACTAGCCACAAGATATCATTTCGCCTCTCTGTGATGGTAAACCTCTAACTTGTACGACTACGCGAGTAGAAATAGAAAGGGAAGGCAATCAGTAACCAAAAACGGCATGTTCAAGTCGGATTTGACCTGGTGGCGCAGATGTACTTTGCTGTGTATCACAACACGCCCCACATAACAGCCTCTAATATCCATAAAGGGCATGCCTGGAATAACAATTGGAGGTCATAATATAAATACCTCAGGTATGCCGATGATAGCCTTAATCGCTAAGAGTGAAAAAGAGTTACAAGAAATGTTGGACATTATAATGAAAGACAGCAAGAATAAAGGACTCAGCCTTAGTAGCATAAATACAGAAGTAATTAATGGTAGCAGCAAAGAAACAGACATCACCGCAATACACAACAAAGACAAGTGGAACAATATTAAAACAGGTAAATGAATTTAAATATCTGGAAACAATATTAACCTCAGATGGAAGATTTACAACAGAGGTGAGATGCAGAATGGCTCAGGCAAAAGCAGCTTTCCAAAAAATGAGGAAGATACTATGCAATTCATTCTTGACATGGAAAAAAAAGAAAAATAGATTGTTATGTAGAACCAGTCGTAAAATATGGAATCACGGACAATAGGACAACAGACAAGAAAATCACTGGAGTCTGTAGAAATGTGGTTTTACAGAAGAATGTTGAGAATACCATGGACAGCTAAGAAGAGTAATGAAAACGTTCTCAAACAGGTCAAAGCAAAGAGAGAGCTAATTTCCAATATTAGGGAAAAACAATAATAATTTTTTTTGGGTCATGTAATGAGAAGGGAACAGCTGGAATATATTGTGACAACTGGGAAAACTGAGGGACGTATGGATATAGAGAGACAAAGATAAAAGATACCAGACAGCTTAAGAGAATGACTTGGCAGAAGGTCAACAAAAGAAATGATAAATAACTGTCGAGATCGAGAGTTGTGGAGAGCCATGATCACCTACGCCAGCAGGCACGGCACTTGATGATGCTGGAGAGGCTTGAAGGCGCAGACAAGGAAGTGAAACAGACGGCCGAAGAAGAAAGTAGAAGCAATGAAAGCATTTGAGTGAAGCTATTTTTGCTCTACTTTATTTGAACTGAGGATTCCCTGTCGGTAGAGACAGTCAGGCCCTGCTGTACTTCATTAGTCACCCGCCCTAGCCATCAAGGGCAGCATGCACTTTTCACAATGCGTGTCATTACAAACGTCTTTCTCTCTCAGTCGTTTGAAATATAGAAATGTTTTCCTCTCTCAGTCGTTTGAAATATAGAAATGTTTTTCTCTCTCAGTCGCTTGAAATATAGAAATGTTTTTCTCTCTCAGTCGTTTGAAATATAGAAATGTTTTTCTCTCTCAGTCGTTTGAAATATACAAATGTTGTTTTTCTCTCTCAGTCGTTTGAAATATAGAAATGTTGTTTTCCTCTCTCAGTCGTTTGAAATATTGAAATGTTGTTTTACTCGCCACGTCTTTGAAATATAGAAATGTTGTTTTTCTCTCTCAGTCGTTTGAAATATAGAAATGTTGTTTTCCTCTCTCAGTCGTTTGAAATATAGAAATGTTTTTCTCTCTCAGTCGTTTGAAATATAGAAATGTTTTTCTCTCTCAGTCGTTTGAAATATAGAAATGTTGTTTGTCTCTATCAGTTGATTGAAATATAGAAATGTTGTTTTTCTCTCTCAGTCTTTTGAAATATAGAAATGTTGTTTGTCTCTATCAGTTGATTGAAATATAAAAATGTTGTTTTTCTCTCTCAGTCTTTTGAAATATAGAAATGTTATTTTTCTCTCTCAGTCGTTTGAAATATAGAAATGTTGTTTGTCTCTATCAGTTGATTGAAATATAGAAATGTTGTTTTTCTCTCTCAGTCGTTTGAAATATAGAAATGTTGTTTGTCTCTCTCAGTCGATTGAAATATTGAAATGTTTTTCTCTCTCAGTCGTTTGAAATATAGAAATGTTGTTTTTCTCACTCAGTCGTTTGAAATATAGAAATGTTGTTTGTCTCTCTCAGTCGATTGAAATATAGAAATGTTTTTCTCTCTCAGTCGTTTGAAATATAGAAATGTTGTTTTTCTCACTCAGTCGTTTGAAATATAGAAATGTTGTTTTTCTCACTCAGTCGTTTGAAATATAGAAATGTTGTTTTTCTCTCTCAGTCGTTTGAAATATACAAATGTTGTTTTTCTCTCTCAGTCGTTTGAAATATAGAAATGTTGTTTTCCTCTCTCAGTCGTTTGAAATATTGAAATGTTGTTTTACTCGCCACGTCTTTGAAATATAGAAATGTTGTTTTCCTCTCTCAGTCGTTTGAAATATAGAAATGTTTTTCTCTCTCAGTCGTTTGAAATATAGAAATGTTTTTCTCTCTCAGTCGTTTGAAATATAGAAATGTTGTTTGTCTCTCTCAGTCTTTTGAAATATAGAAATGTTGTTTGTCTCTATCAGTTGATTGAAATATAAAATGTTGTTTTTCTCTCTCAGTCTTTTGAAATATAGAAATGTTATTTTTCTCTCTCAGTCGCTTGAAATATAGAAATGTTGTTTTTCTCTCTCAGTCGTTTGAAATATAGAAATGTTGTTTGTCTCTCTCAGTCGATTGAAATATAGAAATGTTTTTCTCTCTCAGTCGTTTGAAATATAGAAATGTTGTTTTTCTCACTCAGTCGTTTGAAATATAGAAATGTTGTTTGTCTCTCTCAGTCGATTGAAATATAGAAATGTTTTTCTCTCTCAGTCGTTTGAAATATAGAAATGTTGTTTTTCTCACTCAGTCGTTTGAAATATAGAAATGTTGTTTTTCTCACTCAGTCGTTTGAAATATAGAAATGTTGTTTTTCTCTCTCAGTCGTTTGAAAGATACAAATGTTGTTTTTCTCTCTCAGTCGTTTGAAATATAGAAATGTTGTTTTCCTCTCTCAGTCGTTTGAAATATAGAAATGTTGTTTTTCTCTCTCAGTCGTTTGAAATATAGAAATGTTGTTTTCCTCTCTCAGTCGTTTGAAATATAGAAATGTTTTTCTCTCTCAGTCGTTTGAAATATAGAAATGTTTTTCTCTCTCAGTCGTTTGAAATATAGAAATGTTGTTTGTCTCTCTCAGTCGATTGAAATATAGAAATGTTTTTCTCTCTCAGTCGTTTGAAATATAGAAATGTTGTTTTTCTCACTCAGTCGTTTGAAATATAGAAATGTTTTTCTCTCTCAGTCGATTGAAATATAGAAATGTTGTTTGTCTCTCTCAGTCGATTGAAATATAGAAATGTTTGTCTCTCTCAGTCGATTGAAATATAGAAATGTTTGTCTCTCTCAGTCGTTTGAAATATAGAAATGTTGTTTGTCTCTCTCAGTCGATTGAAATATAGAAATGTTTTTCTCTCTCAGTCGTTTGAAATATAGAAATGTTGTTTGTCTCTCTCAGTCGATTGAAATATAGAAATGTTTGTCTCTCTCAGTCGATTGAAATATAGAAATGTTTGTCTCTCTCAGTCGATTGAAATATAGAAATGTTTGTCTCTCTCAGTCGATTGAAATATAGAAATGTTTGTCTCTCTCAGTCGATTGAAATATAGAAATGTTTTTTCTCTCTCAGTCGATTGAAATATAGAAATGTTGTCTTTCTCCATGAACATTTATTTCACGTTAAAATGTTAACTTGCAATTTGAATATTATTCCATATTAAAATGTCGCATTTCATTCTCAATATCATCACCATCATCATCAAGTACAAGGCCTGCTAGCGTAGGTGATCATGGCTCTCCACAACTTTCCATCTCGACAGTTATTTATCATATCTGCCAAACCATTCTCTTAAGCTGTCTGGTATCTTTTATCTTTGCTTCTCTCTATCTCTTCGTCCCTCAATTTTCCCAGTTGTTACAATATATTCCAGTTGTTCTCTTCTCATTACATGGCCAAAAAACGATGATTGTTTCTTCCTAATATTGGAAACTAGCTCTCTAGTTTTGGCCTCTTTCAGAACGTTTGCTCTCTTAGCTGTCCATGGTATTCTCACCATTCTTCTGTAAACCCACATGTCTATTCTAGTTCAGACAGCCAGAACATTCCTCGTTGACCGAGCCGTATGTCTCAGTGAGTGTAATCTTTATTTAGCCATTGATGGTTTCAGCCAAATAATTATACATTCATGGGTCTTTACAAAAACATAACCTGAACGCCCATTCCTTTAATCTTCTAAATATTTTATTTGTGATGAAATCGGCTTTTCATTCATTCACCTGTTTTAATATTAGTATCACTCCATATTAAAATATCGCATTTTAATCTAAATACCACTTCTCCATATTAAAAAGTCGCATTTCATTCTAAATACCACATCTCCAAATTAAAATGCCGTATTTCGTTCTAAATACCACATCGCCATATTAAAATGTCGCAATTCATTTTAAATATCGCATCTCCATATTAAAATATCGCATTTTGTTCTAAATACCACATCTCCATATTAAAAAGTCGCATTTAATTCTAAAAACCTCATCTCCACATTAAAATGTCGCATTTCATTGTAAATATCGCATCTCCTTATTAAAATGTCGCATTTCATTGAAATATCGCATCTCCTTATTAAAATATCACCTTTCATTGTAAATATCACTGCATATTAAAATATCACCTTTCATTGTAAATATCACTGCATATTAAAATGTCGCATTTCATTGTAAATATCACTGCATATTAAAATGTCGCATTTCATTATAAATATCACTGCATATTAAAATATCACCTTTCATTGTAAATATCACTCCATGTTAAAATATCACCTTTCATTGTAAATATCACTGCATATTAAAATATCAACTTTCATTGTAAATATCACTGCATATTAAAATATCACCTTTCATTGTAAATATCACTGCATATTAAAATATCACCTTTCATTGTAAATATCACTGCATATTAAAATATCACCTTTCATTGTAAATATCACTGCATATTAAAATATCACCTTTCATTGTAAATATCACTGCATATTAAAATGTCGCATTTCATTGTAAATATCACTGCATATTAAAATGTCGCATTTCATTGTAAATATCACTGCATATTAAAATATCAACTTTCATTGTAAATATCACTGCATATTAAAATATCACCTTTCATTGTAAATATCACTTCATATTAAAATGTCGCATTTCATTGTAAATATCACTGCATATTAAAATGTCGGATTTCATTGTAAATATCACTGCATATTAAAATGTCGCATTTCATTGTAAATATCACTGCATATTAAAATGTCGCATTTCATTGTAAATATCACTGCATATTAAAATGTCACATTTCATTGTAAATATCACTGCATATCTCTCTCTCTCTCTCTCTCTGCGTTCAGGACTCAATCAGAGTAAGGATTCCAGACTCTCATATGAAGTCAGCTGTCAGGCTAAGTGTGTTGATCGCCCCCACAGACAGAACATCACAATTAGAGTCTGTCAGATCCACTCTGACTGAACACCCGTTAATACGTTGCACTGTGTTCTGCGCCAGTGGCCCAGTGCATCCGATTTCAGCCAGCATTTTTTCAGGTTTGCTTTCCTTAGCCTTTGATTGTCCCCAATCTTCCTGCAAGGCAGCAGTTGATCTTTTCTGTCGGGGGATTCTGCCCTTAGATGGTCGGCCTTCCCAGGTTTACGAGCACCATCTGCCCGAGTCACTAGAGGTGACTAACACAGACATGCGACTTGTAATATGAGGAAACTGCAACAAGGAACACATTTCATGCATAGCCTCCATTTGTTCCCGCCGCCTATCCCCATATACCGGTAAGTCACGTCCTCCCGAAAATGATGATCATCGTAGCACTTGATGATGTTAGGCCATCGTTGATGACTCCAATTCCGAACATATAGACACACAGTCAGTCGTCAAATTATTCTTGTTGCACATCAAACAGCAGACCGTAAGATTTGCGCACGGCCGGTTTAGGGAACCAATACGATGACGTAGGACACAATGTCGCCAAACTCATAATCTCGATACCTTTAGACTTATGTCTGATTACTCAAGTGTAAACAGTCTACGACGAACAATACACGAAGCAACTTCCCCAAAGAGACAAAACTGCGACTGACGAAGTAGTTTACATTAATGTGTAACGTGGAAATAACTTGCGTCAAAGAATCCCAATAACGGTCTTGAACAGCACTAATGTGACGTAAAGCACAGATGAAGTCTGGACGGTGGAATGTCTCACTCACAACACTTGATTCGTCAAAAACGGACTGTTGTCGACCTACGACCTCGTCTTAGCGACACAGATGTATCAAGCATATCATCATTTTGACTTTTACGCAGAAAAGTGCAAAGAAGATCCGAAATTAATCAGACCTTGGGTGCATTTTCTGCAGCGATCGAGAGGACGTGGACTAGATCCGCCATCTTGGAAACGGAAGTTCTCCACTGCATATTAAAATGTCGCATTTCATTGTAAATATCACTGCATATTAAAATGTCGCATTTCATTGTAAATATCACTGCATATTAAAATATCACCTTTCATTATAAATATCACTGCATATTAAAATGTCGCATTTCATTGTAAATATCACTTCATATTAAAATGTCGCATTTCATTGTAAATATCACTGCCTATTAAAATGTCGCATTTCATTGTAAATATCACTGCATATTAAAATGTCGCATTTCATTGTAAATATCACTGCATATTAAAATGTCGCATTTCATTGTAAATACTACATCACCAAATTAAAATGTCTGTTTGCTCATTTTGTTACTTCCACTCCACCTCTGTTGCCTTGAAGCATTGAAGCAAGAGCGTTCAGATCAGTAGCGTATGTGTGTCTCCCGCTCATCGTGCTCTCTGCTTTTTCATTAATCCTTCGTCCCCTAAGCCGGCCATCTCTCTCTCTCTCTCTCAGTCTATCTCTCTCTCTCTCTCTCTGTCTGTTTCTCAAATGAACATTATTTAGACTACACAGTAACTACAACTCTCAGCTTTTCTTCATATAAAACTCATCTCGCACTCTCTATATCTCTCTATATCTCTCTATCTCTCTTTCTCTCTCTATCTGTCAGCATTTCTTCACCTAAAATGTGTCTGCTTCTCTCTCAGTATTTCTTCACCTAAAATGTGTCTGCTTCTCTCTCAGCATTTCTTCACCTAAAATGTGTCTGCTTCTCTCTCAGCATTTCTTCACCTAAAATGTGTCTGCTTCTCTATCAGCATTTCTTCACCTAAAATGTGTCTGCTTCTCTCTTAGTATTTCTTCACCTAAAATGTGTCTGCTTCTCTCTCAGTATTTCTTCACCTAAAATGTGTCTGCTTCTCTCTCAGTATTTCTTCACCTAAAATGTGTCTGCTTCTCTCTCAGCATTTCTTCACCTAAAATGTGTCTGCTTCTCTCTCAGCATTTCTTCACCTAAAATGTGTCTGCTTCTCTCTCAGTATTTCTTCACCTAAAATGTGTCTGCTTCTCTCTCAGTATTTCTTCACCTAAAATGTGTCTGCTTCTCTCTCAGTATGTTTTCACTCAAGAAGTTTCTGCCAATGAAAGTGGATATTGTGTCCCGTGGTCCAATGTCAAAGAGAAGTGAAGTATTCAATTTGATCTTATGAATGTCGGGTGGCCAGTGCTGTCCTCCTCGCTGTTATTTAACTTCGACAACTCACTGAGTCAGGTACTCATTTTTTCACCTGGCTTAACTGGAAAGCATTAACGTGGGATCAAACCCAGATTAGCTGAATCTTTAGGTCAGCGCGCTAGCACATAGCTAGTCTGAGACTCTGTCATTGTGATCAGTCTATTGTCTTTCTGTCCGTCTTCCTTCAGGGTGTCTGTGTGGCCCTACAGGTGTCCTAACTACTGTCAAAGGAGACAAGAGTGGAGGTAATGTCACCTGTCAGGTGTGTCGCATGAGGTGAGCCAAGGAGGTTGGGGGATAAGCCAGTAACTTGTGGAACAATTTTACTGTCACCTGCCAGGTGTGTCACATGAGGTGAGCCAAGGAGGTTGAGGGATAAGCCAGTAACTTGTGGAACAATTTTACTGTCACCTGCCAGGTGTGTCGCATGAGGTGAGCCAAGGAGGTTGAGGGATAAGCCAGTAACTTGTGGAACAATTTTACTGTCACCTGCCAGGTGTGTCGCATGAGGTGAGCCAAGGAGGTTGGGGGATAAGCCAGTAACTTGTGGACACAATTTTACTGTCACCTGCCAGGTGTGTCGCATGAGGTGAGCCAAGGAGGTTGGGGGATAAGCCAGTAACTTGTGGAACAATTTTACTGTCACCTGCCAGGTGTGTCGCATGAGGTGAGCCAAGGAGGTTGAGGGATAAGCCAGTAACTTGTGGAACAATTTTACTGTCACCTGCCAGGTGTGTCGCATGAGGTGAGCCAAGGAGGTTGGGGGATAAGCCAGTAACTTGTGGACACAATTTTACTGTCACCTGCCAGGTGTGTCGCATGAGGTGAGCCAAGGAGGTTGGGGGATAAGCCAGTAACTTGTGGACACAATTTTACTGTCACCTGCCAGGTGTGTCGCATGAGGTGAGCCAAGGAGGTTGAGGGATAAGCCAGTAACTTGTGGAACAATTTTACTGTCACCTGCCAGGTGTGTCGCATGAGGTGAGCCAAGGAGGTTGAGGGATAAGCCAGTAACTTGTGGAACAATTTTACTGTCACCTGCCAGGTGTGTCGCATGAGGTGAGCCAAGGAGGTTGAGGGATAAGCCAGTAACTTGTGGAACAATTTTACTGTCACCTGCCAGGTGTGTCACATGAGGTGAGCCAAGGAGGTTGGGGGATAAGCCAGTAACTTGTGGAACAATTTTACTGTCACCTGCCAGGTGTGTCGCATGAGGTGAGCCAAGGAGGTTGAGGGATAAGCCAGTAACTTGTGAAACAATTTTACTGTCACCTGCCAGGTGTGTCGCATGAGGTGAGCCAAGGAGGTTGAGGGATAAGCCAGTAACTTGTGGAACAATTTTACTGTCACCTACCAGGTGTGTCGCATGAGGTGAGCCAAGGAGGTTGAGGGATAAGCCAGTAACTTGTGGAATAATTTTACTGTCACCTGCCACGTGTGTCGCATGAGGTGAGCCAAGGAGGTTGGGGGATAAGCCAGTAACTTGTGGAACAATTTTACTGTCACCTGCCAGGTGTGTCGCATGAGGTGAGCCAAGGAGGTTGAGGGATAAGCCAGTAACTTGTGGAACAATTTTACTGTCACCTGCCAGGTGTGTCGAATGAGGTGAGCCAAGGAGGTTGGGGGATAAGCCAGTAACTTGTGAAACAATTTTACTGTCACCTGCCAGATGTGTCGCGTGAGGTGAGCCAAGGAGGTTGGGGGATAAGCCAGTAACCTGTGGAACAATTTTACTGTCACCTGCCAGATGTGTCGCGTGAGGTGAGCCAAGGAGGTTGAGGGATAAGCCAGTAACTTGTGGAACAATTTCCCACAAAAACACAGTCAAGAAAAATTTTGGAAAATGGAATGACTTTGAACACAGCGATTATAAAGGCATGCAGTCAAAGCCAAATAACTGTTTTTGGTATCGGTCTGAGCTGGAAGGAATTGGAGAAACATTTTAATAAAGAGTCCTAAAGGATGGAGTAAACTTGTTCTTAGACTACGATCCCAGTGAAGCATGAGGTGCGTTCATTCACTGTTTGTATCTTTCAATAATATTTACCTACAAAATGTCTGTATCTTTCAATGATATTTACCTGCAAAATGTCTGCATCTTTCAATGATATTTACCTACAAAATGTCCGCATCTTTCAATGATATTTACCTACAAAATGTCTGCATCTTTCAATGATATTTACCTACAAAATGTCCGCATCTTTCAATGATATTTACCTACAAAATGTCTGTATCTTTCAATGATATTTACCTACAAAATGTCTGCCTCTTTCAATGATATTTACCTACAAAACGTCTGCATCTTTCAATGGTATTTACCTACAAAATGTCTGCATCTTTCAATGATATTTACCTACAAAATGTCCGCATCTTTCAATGATATTTACCTACAAAATGTCTGTATCTTTCAATAATATTTACCTACAAAATGTCTGCATCTTTCAATGATATTTACCTACAAAATGTCTGTATCTTTCAATAATATTTACCTGCAAGATGTCTGTATCTTTCAATGATATTTACCTGCAAAATGTATGTATCTTTCAATGATATTTACCTGCAAAATGTATGTATCTTTCAATGATATTTACCTACAAAATGACTGCATCTTTCAATATTTACCTACAAAATGTCTGTATCTTTCAATGATATTTACCTGCAAAATGTATGTATCTTTCAATGATATTTACCTACAAAATGACTGCATCTTTCAATGATATTTACATACAAAATGTCTGTATCTTTCAATAATATTTACCTGCAAAATGTATGTATCTTTCAATAATATTTACCTACAAAATGACTGCATCTTTCAATGATATTTACATACAAAATGTCTGTATCTTTCAATAATATTTACATACAAAATGTCTGTATCTTTCAATAATATTTACCTGCAAAATGTATGTATCTTTCAATAATATTTACCTACAAAATGACTGCATCTTTCAATGATATTTACATTCAAGATGTCTGTATCTTTCAATAATATTTACCTACAAAATGTATGTATCTTTCAATAATATTTACCTACAAAATGTCTGTATCTTTCAATGATATTTACCTGCAAAATGTCTGTATCTTTCAATAATATTTACCTATAAAATTTATGTATCTTTCAATAATATTTACCTGCAAAATGTATGTATCTTTCAATGATATTTACCTACAAAATGACTGCATCTTTCAATGCTATTTACATACAAAATGTATGTATCTTTCAATAATATTTACCTACAAAATGTCTGTATCTTTCAATAATATTTTATTTACCTGCAAAATGTATGTATCTTTCAATAATATTTACCTACAAAATGTCTGTATCTTTCAATAATATTTACCTACAAAATGTATGTATCTTTCAATAATATTTACCTACAAAATGTCTGTATCTTTCAATAATATTTTATTTACCTGCAAAATGTATGTATCTTTCAATAATATTTACCTACAAAATGACTGCATCTTTCAATAATATTTATCTACAAAATGTCTGTATCTTTCAATAATATTTATCTGCAAAATGTCTGTATCTTTCAATAATATTTACCTGCAAAATGTCTGTATCTTTCAATAATATTTACCTACAAAATGTATGTATCTTTCAATAATATTTACCTGCAAAATGTCTGTATCTTTCAATAATATTTACCTACAAAATGTGTGTATCTTTCAATAATATTTACCTACAAAATGTCTGTATCTTTCAATAATATTTTATTTACCTGCAAAATGTATGTATCTTTCAATAATATTTACCTACAAAATGACTGCATCTTTCAATAATATTTACATACAAAATGTCTGTATCTTTCAATAATATTTATCTACAAAATGTCTGTATCTTTCAATAATATTTACCTGCAAAATGTATATATCTTTCAATAATATTTACCTACAAAATGACTGCATCTTTCAATGATATTTACATACAAAATGTCTGTATCTTTCAATAATATTTATCTACAAAATGTCTGTATCTTTCAATGATATTTACCTACAAAATGTCTGTATCTTTCAATAATATTTATCTACAAAATGTCTGTATCTTTCAATAATATTTACCTACAAAATGTCTGTATCTTTCAATAATATTTACCTGCAAAATGTCTGTATCTTTCAATAATATTTACCTGCAAAATGTCTGTATCTTTCAATAATATTTATCTACAAAATGTCTGTATCTTTCAATCATATTTACAAACAAAATGTCTGTATCTTTCAATAATATTTACCTACAAAATGTCGGTATCTTTAAATAACATTTACCTACAAAATGACTGCATCTTTCAATAATATTTACCTATAAAATGTCCTCATCTTTCAATAATATTTACCTATAAAATGTTTGCCGTTCTGAATAACTTCAATCTTCAAATTGTCTGATTTTGTGATCAATATTTGTTTACTAATACACTGTTATTACTGTTACCGTTGTGCTACCAATGCCAGTCCTGGACCCTAGATGCAAGAACAATAAGAAAAATAACCTCTACAGAGATGAAATGTGTTAGACGAATGACAGGAAACTGTCTGAGAGATAAGATAAGCCTACGGCTTGTCAGTCTCGGCAATCATCCTGACATTAATCAGTTGAAAATAAGCTTTTAATTGTGGCTTCAAGATAGAAAAACAACGGTTACAACAAGCGCAACGGTTCTCAAATTATGAGGTCCGTAATGATTTTCTAGATGTCACTGTATGACTTTTTTTTAATGGTTGCTACGAGATACAGAGACGTGTACATCGACGCATTAGACAGACTAATGGGAGAAATCTGCCTGCTAAAGTGTAATATAATCAGTTGCTACGAGATACAGAGACGTGTACATCGACGCATTAGACAGACTAGTGGGAGAAATCTGCCAGCTAAAGTGTAGTATAATAAATAAGGGATGTATTTGATTCTGTGTGTGAGTGTGTGTGTGAAAGTGAGTGTGTGTGTTCAGAGCCGTCTCAAACATCTTGCGCAGTTATGCTGGGCGCGGCATGTGTTTAGGGCCACCATCAAGGATCTTCCAACATTTATAGTTTCTTCCATGTGGTAATGTGTACTAATTACTTAAAAAGGGCGCAGAAGTTCAGCTTACCCCGGGCGCGGTATGTGTTTCCATGTGATAATGTGTTTAATTAAACTTAAGATGGCACAGAAGTTCAGCTTACCCCGGGCGCGGTATGTGTTTCCATGTGATAATGTGTTTAATTAAACTTAAGATGGCACAGAAGTTCAGCTTACCCTAAGCGCGGCATGTGTTTCCATGTGATAATGTGTTTAATTAAACTTAAGATGACGCAGCAGAAGTTCAGCTTACCCTAAGCGCGGCATGTGTTTCCATGTGATAATGTGTTTAATTAAACTTAAGATGACGCAGCAGAAGTTCAGCTTACACTAAGCGCGGCATGTGTTTCCATGTGATAATGTGTTTAATTAAACTTAAGATGGCACAGAAGTTCAGCTTACCCTAAGCGCGGCATGTGTTTCCATGTGATAAAGTGTTTAATTAAACTTAAGATGACGCAGCAGAAGTTCAGCTTACACTAAGCGCGGCATGTGTTTCCATGTGATAATGTGTTTAATTAAACTTAAGATGGCACAGAAGTTCAGCTTACCCTGGGCGCGGCATGTGTTTCCATGTGATAATGTGTTTAATTAAACTTAAGATGGCACAGAAGTTCAGCTTACCCTGGGCGCGGCATGTGTTTCCATGTGATAATGTGTTTAATTAAACTTAAGATGGCGCAGAAGTTCAGCTTACCCTGGGCGCGGCATGTGTTTCCATGTGATAATGTGTTTAATTAAACTTAAGATGGCACAGAAGTTCAGCTTACCCTAAGCGCGGCATGTGTTTCCATGTGATAATGTGTTTAATTAAACTTAAGATGACGCAGCAGAAGTTCAGCTTACACTAAGCGCGGCATGTGTTTCCATGTGATAATGTGTTTAATTAAACTTAAGATGACGCAGCAGAAGTTCAGCTTACACTAAGCGCGGCATGTGTTTCCATGTGATAATGTGTTTAATTAAACTTAAGATGACGCAGCAGAAGTTCAGCTTACACTAAGCGCGGCATGTGTTTCCATGTGATAATGTGTTTAATTAAACTTAAGATGACGCAGCAGAAGTTCAGCTTACACTAAGCGCGGCATGTGTTTCCATGTGATAATGTGTTTAATTAAACTTAAGATGACGCAGCAGAAGTTCAGCTTACACTAAGCGCGGCATGTGTTTCCATGTGATAATGTGTTTAATTAAACTTAAGATGACGCAGCAGAAGTTCAGCTTACACTAAGCGCGGCATGTGTTTCCATGTGATAATGTGTTTAATTAAACTTAAGATGGCACAGAAGTTCAGCTTACACTAAGCGCGGCATGTGTTTCCATGTGATAATGTGTTTAATTAAACTTAAGATGGCACAGAAGTCCAGCTTACCCCGGGCTCCAGCAATCATAGGGCTGGCCCCGTGTTGTGTTTAATGGGCGAGTTCTTTCTCCTTCTATGCTCACCGCACACTTTTCTACCTCACTGGGCCTGCACAAAAGGACATTATACGGACCAGGCAGATGTTATTCCACAGATGAAAGAGATTGATTTGCATGTAGAAGGGATGTAAGGAAAGAGTGAAGGGATGTGTATACAGTCCATGAGGTCTTTCTTCGACTACTTTTGCCCTACGATATTCTGCTCTATCGTCGCCCTTAAAAGAGCACTAAATGGGGCGAAGAATTGGGCTCTGCGTGTAGCTTTCGCTAACTTCCATATCTGCACATTTTTGGACCCAAAACATCCGACTACAAAGTAGCAATTTGTATGAGTCGAGTTGCTCGGGATGGGGGTGTGGGGGGGGGGGGTGAACAAAAGGCACACAACGACAAACCGGAGACAAACTATAGCTGGGTAGGTCACAAGAAGAAGTAAGAATAAAGAATACTTGTGGAAACAGCAACAAGATCTGTCATGTTGTTAGACTGTAAAGGTGAGGTAAAGGCAAATAATACCTTTAGAAACATAAACAAGATCTGTCATGTTGTTAGACTGTTAATGAGAGGTAAGTACAAAGAATACATTTAGAAACAGCAACAAGATCTGTCATGTTGTTAGACTGTTAATGAGAGGTAAGTACAAAGAATACATTTAGAAACAGCAACAAGATCTGTCATGTTGTTAGACTGTAAAGGAGAGGTAAGTACAAAGAATACATTTAGAAACAGCAACAAGATTTGTCATGTTGTTGGACTGTAAAGGAGAGGTAAGAACAAAGAATACATTTAGAAACAGCAACAAGATTTGTCATGTTGTTGGACTGTAAAGGAGAGGTAAGTACAAAGAATACATTTAGAAACAGCAACAAGATTTGTCATGTTGTTAGACTGTAAAGGAGAGGTAAGTACAAAGAATACATTTAGAAACAGCAACAAGATTTGTCATGTTGTTGGACTGTAAAGGAGAGGTAAGTACAAAGAATACATTTAGAAACAGCAACAAGATTTGTCATGTTGTTGGACTGTAAAGGAGAGGTAAGTACAAAGAATACATTTAGAAACAGCAACAAGATTTGTCATGTTGTTGGGCTGTAAAGGAGAGGTAAGTACAAAGAATACATTTAGAAACAGCAACAAGATTTGTCATGTTGTTGGACTGTAAAGGAGAGGTAAGTACAAAGAATACATTTAGAAACAGCAACAAGATCTGTCATGTTGTTGGGCTGTAAAGGAGAGGTAAGAACAAAGAATACATTTAGAAACAGCAACAAGATTTGTCATGTTGTTGGGCTGTAAAGGAGAGGTAAGTACAAAGAATACATTTAGAAACAGCAACAAGATTTGTCATGTTGTTGGACTGTAAAGGAGAGGTAAGTACAAAGAATACATTTAGAAACAGCAACAAGATCTGTCATGTTGTTGGGCTGTAAAGGAGAGGTAAGAACAAAGAATACATTTAGAAACAGCAACAAGATTTGTCATGTTGTTGGACTGTAAAGGAGAGGTAAGTACAAAGAATACATTTAGAAACAGCAACAAGATTTGTCATGTTGTTGGACTGTAAAGGAGAGGTAAGTACAAAGAATACATTTAGAAACAGCAACAAGATCTGTCATGTTGTTGGGCTGTAAAGGAGAGGTAAGAACAAAGAATACATTTAGAAACAGCAACAAGATCTGTCATGTTGTTGGGCTGTAAAGGAGAGGTAAGAACAAAGAATACATTTAGAAACAGCAACAAGATCTGTCATGTTGTTGGACTGTAAAGGAGAGGTAAGAACAAAGAATACATTTAGAAACAGCAACAAGATCTGTCATGTTGTTGGACTGTAAAGGAGAGGTAAGAACAAAGAATACATTTAGAAACAGCAACAAGATTTGTCATGTTGTTGGACTGTAAAGGAGAGGTAAGAACAAAGAATACATTTAGAAACAGCAACAAGATCTGTCATGTTGTTGGACTGTAAAGGAGAGGTAAGAACAAAGAATACATTTAGAAACAGCAACAAGATCTGTCATGTTGTTGGACTGTAAAGGAGAGGTAAGAACAAAGAATACATTTAGAAACAGCAACAAGATCTGTCATGTTGTTGGACTGTAAAGGAGAGGTAAGAACAAAGAATACATTTAGAAACAGCAACAAGATCTGTCATGTTGTTGGACTGTAAAGGAGAGGTAAGAACAAAGAATACATTTAGAAACAGCAACAAGATCTGTCATGTTGTTAGACTGTAAAGGAGAGGTAAGAACAAAGAATACATTTAGAAACAGCAACAAGATCTGTCATGTTGTTGGGCTGTAAAGGAGAGGTAAGTACAAAGAATACATTTAGAAACAGCAACAAGATCTGTCATGTTGTTGGGCTGTAAAGGAGAGGTAAGTACAAAGAATACATTTAGAAACAGCAACAAGATTTGTCATGTTGTTGGACTGTAAAGGAGAGGTAAGTACAAAGAATACATTTAGAAACAGCAACAAGATTTGTCATGTTGTTGGGCTGTAAAGGAGAGGTAAGTACAAAGAATACATTTAGAAACAGCAACAAGATCTGCCATGTTGTTGGGCTGTAAAGGAGAGGTAAGTACAAAGAATACATTTAGAAACAGCAACAAGATTTGTCATGTTGTTGGGCTGTAAAGGAGAGGTAAGTACAAAGAATACATTTAGAAACAGCAACAAGATCTGTCATGTTGTTGGACTGTAAAGGAGAGGTAAGTACAAAGAATACATTTAGAAACAGCAACAAGATTTGTCATGTTGTTGGGCTGTAAAGGAGAGGTAAGAACAAAGAATACATTTAGAAACAGCAACAAGATCTGTCATGTTGTTGGACTGTAAAGGAGAGGTAAGTACAAAGAATACATTTAGAAACAGCAACAAGATCTGTCATGTTGTTAGACTGTAAAGGAGAGGTAAGAACAAAGAATACATTTAGAAACAGCAACAAGATTTGTCATGTTGTTGGACTGTAAAGGAGAGGTAAGTACAAAGAATACATTTAGAAACAGCAACAAGATTTGTCATGTTGTTAGACTGTAAAGGAGAGGTAAGAACAAAGAATACATTTAGAAACAGCAACAAGATCTGTCATGTTGTTAGACTGTAAAGGAGAGGTAAGTACAAAGAATACATTTAGAAACAGCAACAAGATCTGTCATGTTGTTAGACTGTAAAGGAGAGGTAAGTACAAAGAATACATTTAGAAACAGCAACAAGATTTGTCATGTTGTTGGACTGTAAAGGAGAGGTAAGTACAAAGAATACATTTAGAAACAGCAACAAGATCTGTCATGTTGTTAGACTGTAAAGGAGAGGTAAGTACAAAGAATACATTTAGAAACAGCAACAAGATCTGTCATGTTGTTAGACTGTAAAGGAGAGGTAAGTACAAAGAATACATTTAGAAACAGCAACAAGATTTGTCATGTTGTTGGGCTGTAAAGGAGAGGTAAGTACAAAGAATACATTTAGAAACAGCAACAAGATCTGTCATGTTGTTAGACTGTAAAGGAGAGGTAAGAACAAAGAATACATTTAGAAACAGCAACAAGATCTGTCATGTTGTTAGACTGTAAAGGAGAGGTAAGAACAAAGAATACATTTAGAAACAGCAACAAGATCTGTCATGTTGTTAGACTGTAAAGGAGAGGTAAGAACAAAGAATACATTTAGAAACAGCAACAAGATCTGTCATGTTGTTAGACTGTAAAGGAGAGGTAAGAACAAAGAATACATTTAGAAACAGCAACAAGATCTGTCATGTTGTTAGACTGTAAAGGAGAGGTAAGAACAAAGAATACATTTAGAAAGAGCAACAAGATCTGTCATGTTGTTAGACTGTAAAGGAGAGGTAAGAACAAAGAATACATTTAGAAACAGCAACAAGATTTGTCATGTTGTTGGACTGTAAAGAAGAGGTAAGAACAAAGAATACATTTAGAAACAGCAACAAGATCTGTCATGTTGTTAGACTGTAAAGGAGAGGTAAGAACAAAGAATACATTTAGAAACAGCAACAAGATCTGTCATGCTGTTGGACTGTAAAGGAGAGGTAAGAACAAAGAATACATTTAGAAACAGCAACAAGATCTGTCATGTTGTTAGACTGTAAAGGAGATGTAAGTACAAAGAATACATTTAGAAACAGCAACAAGATCTGTCATGTTGTTAGACTGTTAATGAGAGGTAAGTACAAAGAATACATTTAGAAACAGCAACAAGATCTGTCATGTTGTTAGACTGTTAATGAGAGGTAAGTACAAAGAATACATTTAGAAACAGCAACAAGATCTGTCATGTTG
This sequence comes from Megaustenia siamemsis, assembly GCA_032433765.1. Taxonomy (NCBI): domain Eukaryota; kingdom Metazoa; phylum Mollusca; class Gastropoda; order Stylommatophora; family Ariophantidae; genus Megaustenia; species Megaustenia siamemsis. Next base: position 56,100,786 of record JAVIAB010000046.1, on the reverse strand, counting down.
TTAGACTGTAAAGGAGAGGTAAGTACAAAGAATACATTTAGAAACAGCAACAAGATCTGTCATGTTGTTAGACTGTTAATGAGAGGTAAGAACAAAGAATACATTTAGAAACAGCAACAAGATTTGTCATGTTGTTAGACTGTAAAGGAGAGGTAAGAACAAAGAATACATTTAGAAACAGCAACAAGATCTGTCATGTTGTTAGACTGTTAATGAGAGGTAAGAACAAAGAATACATTTAGAAACAGCAACAAGATCTGTCATGTTGTTAGACTGTAAAGGAGAGGTAAGAACAAAGAATACATTTAGAAACAGCAACAAGATCTGTCATGTTGTTAGACTGTTAATGAGAGGTAAGTACAAAGAATACATTTAGAAACAGCAACAAGATCTGTCATGTTGTTAGACTGTTAATGAGAGGTAAGTACAAAGAATACATTTAGAAACAGCAACAAGATCTGTCATGTTGTTAGACTGTTAATGAGAGGTAAGAACAAAGAATACATTTAGAAACAGCAACAAGATCTGTCATGTTGTTAGACTGTAAAGGAGAGGTAAGAACAAAGAATGCATTTAGAAACAGCAACAAGATCTGTCATGTTGTTAGACTGTTAATGAGAGGTAAGAACAAAGAATACATTTAGAAACAGCAACAAGATCTGTCATGTTGTTAGACTGTTAATGAGAGGTAAGAACAAAGAATACATTTAGAAACAGCAACAAGATCTGTCGGGAGATACAAAGTTTCTGGTTCTTTCCTCACTTTCTCTTTGTGCCCGTTCGGGTTTCCAGGGAGATACAAAGTTTCTGGTTCTTTCCTCACTTTCTCTTTGTGCCCGTTCGGGTCTCCAGGGAGATACAAAGTTTCTGGTTCTTTCCTCACTTTCTCTTTGTGCCCGTTCGGGTCTCCAGGGAGATACAAAGTTTCTGGTTCTTTCCTCACTTTCTCTTTGTGCCCGTTCGGGTCTCCAGGGAGATACAAAGTTTCTGGTTCTTTCCTCACTTTCTCTTTGTGCCCGTTCGGGTCTCCAGGGAGATACAAAGTTTCTGGTTCTTTCCTCACTTTCTCTTTGTGCCCGTTCGGGTCTCCAGGGAGATACAAAGTACGGGTTCTCACCCTTTTGACGGTTTCACTAAATGTCAAATGATGCTGTTGTAGCGCTTCTTTGGTTGTGTACTTCCCTCTTACTCTGGGTCTGCCTCTTGCCCTTCTCCCTTCTCCTCTATAATATATGCTTTGTATTTACTGAATCACACAGCGATCTATCTAGATGGACATACCAGTTTATTTATTGTTTTTGTACGAGCTTAAGATTGGCTCGATGCTAACACGCACTTTGATCATGTCATTTCTGACTGTCTTCTCTGGTTACTCCAAGCACTTTGATCATGTCATTTCTGATTGTCTTCTCTGGTTACTCCAAGCACTTTGATCATGTCATTTCTGATTGTCTTCTCTGGTTACTCCAAGCACTTTGATCATGTCATTTCTGATTGTCTTCTCTGGTTACTCCAAGCACTTTGATAATGTCATTTCTGACTGTCTTCTCTGGTTACTCCAAGCACTTTGATACTGTCATTTCTGACTGTCTTCTCTGGTTACTCCAAGCACTTTTATAATGTCATTTCTGACTGTCTTCTCTGGTTACTCCAAGCACTTTGATCATGTCATTCCTGACTGTCTTCTCTGGTTACTCCAAGCACTTTTATGATATCATTTCTGACTGTCTTCTCTGGTTACTCCAAGCACTTTGATAATGTCATTTCTGACTGTCTTCTCTGGTTACTCCAAGCACTTTTATAATATCATTTCTGACTGTCTTCTCTGGTTACTCCAAGCACTTTTATAATATCATTTCTGACTGTCTTCTCTGGTTACTCCAAGCACTTTTATAATATCATTTCTGACTGTCTTCTCTGGTTACTCCAAGCACTTTTATAATGTCATTTCTGACTGTCTTCTCTGGTTACTCCAAGCACTTTTATAATGTCATTTCTGACTGTCTTCTCTGGTTACTCCAAGCACTTTTATAATGTCATTTCTGACTGTCTTCTCTGGTTACTCCAAGCACTTTTATAATGTCATTTCTGACTGTCTTCTCTGGTTACTCCAAGCACTTTTATAATGTCATTTCTGACTGTCTTCTCTGGTTACTCCAAGCACTTTTATAATGTCATTTCTGACTGTCTTCTCTGGTTACTCCAAGCACTTTTATAATATCATTTCTGACTGTCTTCTCTGGTTACTCCAAGCACTTTTATAATATCATTTCTGACTGTCTTCTCTGGTTACTCCAAGCACTTTTATAATATCATTTCTGACTGTCTTCTCTGGTTACTCCAAGCACTTTTATAATATCATTTCAGACTGTCTTTTCAGGTTACTCCAAGCACTTTTCTCAGACATCTCATCTCAGTGGGGAGAAGCATTCTTTTAAGCCTAGACGTAAGTGACCATGTTTGACATTGGTAGTACAATGTTGGAATGAATATGCTCTCTATCAGATGTTTCTTTGTGGTGGTAACTATACTTACTATTTAATTTAAATGCCGATTTGATCGATTCAATATAAACCACAAACACAAAATTGAAAAAAAATCATTTAAATTCTTTTTTTTAGTCAATTGCCATTTTAACTGTCAGAATGTATTTCGTTGACCGAGTAGTTTTAACTGTTAGAATGTATTTCGTTGACCGAGTAGTTTTAACTGTTAGAATGTTTCTCGTTGACTGAGTAGTTTTAACTGTTAGAATGTTTCTGGTTTTCAGAGTAGTTTTAATTGTTAGAATGTTTATGGTTGACAGAGTAGTTTTAACTGTCAGAATGTATTTCGTTGACCGAGTAGTTTTAACTGTTAGAATGTTTCTCGTTGACTGAGTAGTTTTAACTGTTAGAATGTTTCTGGTTGACAGAGTAGTTTTAACTGTTAGAATATTTCTGGTTGACAGAGTAGTTTTAACTGTTAGAATGTTTCTCATTGACTGAGTAGTTTTAACTGTTAGAATGTTTCTCATTGACTGAGTAGTTTTAACTGTTAGAATGTTTCTGGTTTTCAGAGTAGTTTTAACTGTTAGAATGTTTCTCGTTGACCGAGTAGTTTTAACTGTTAGAATGTTTCTGGTTGACAGAGTAGTTTTAACTGTTAGAATGTTTCTGGTTGACAGAGTAGTTTTAACTGTTAGAATGTTTCTGGTTGGCAGAGTAGTTTTAAATGTTAGAATGTTTCTCATTGACTGAGTAGTTTTAACTATAAGAATGTTTCTGGTTGACAGAGTAGTTTTAACTGTTAGAATGTTTCTCATTGACTGAGTAGTTTTAACTGTTAGAATGTTTCTCATTGACAGAGTAGTTTTAACTGTTAGAATGTTTCTCATTGACTGAGTAGTTTTAACTGTTAGAATGTTTCTCATTGACTGAGTAGTTTTAACTGTTAGAATGTTTCTCATTGACTGAGTAGTTTTAACTATAAGAATGTTTCTGGTTGGCAGAGTAGTTTTAACTGTTAGAATGTTTCTCATTGACTGAGTAGTTTTAACTATAAGAATGTTTCTGGTTGACAGAGTAGTTTTAACTGTTAGAATGTTTCTCATTGACCGAGTAGTTTTAACTGTTAGAATGTTTCTGGTTGACAGAGTAGTTTTAACTGTTAGAATGTTTCTGGTTGACAGAGTAGTTTTAACTGTTAGAATGTTTCTGGTTTTCAGAGTAGTTTTAACTGTTAGAATGTTTCTGGTTGACAGAGTAGTTTTAACTGTTAGAATGTTTCAGGTTGACAGAGTAGTTTTAACTGTTAGAATGTTTCTGGTTGACAGAGTAGTCTTAATTGTTAGAATGTTTCTCATTGACTGAGTAGTTTTAACTGTTAGAATGTTTCTGGTTGACAGAGTAGTTTTAACTGTTAGAATGTTTCTGGTTGACCGAGTAGTTTTAACTGTTAGAATGTTTCTGGTTGACAGAGTAGTTTTAACTGTTAGAGTGTTTCTCATTGACCGAGTAGTTTTGACAGCCAGAACATTTCTAGTTGATCGCGCCGTATGTCTCGGTGAGTGTAATCTTTTTTCAGCCATTGATGTTTTCAGCTCACTTATGATACATTTATGGGCCTTTACAAAAACATGACATGAATGACCTTTTCTTTAAATTTTTAAAAATAGTTCACCTGTGATGAACTCGGCTGTTTCTTTCCGCCTGGAGACTGAGAGTGTGTGTTTGTGGTCTCGGTCTAGACTCGTTTGTTGGCAGTATATAACATACATCATGTGGACTCGGTCTAGACTCGTTTGTTGGCAGTATATAACATACATCATGCGGACTCGGTCTAGACTCGTTTGTTGGCAGCATATAACATACATCATGTGGACTTGGTCTATAGCTTGTTTCATAACTCGTGCCCAACTTTTAAAATCGATAGCTTTTTAACCGCTTGTTGTAAGTTGTTCAAAATTTGTATGCAAAGTTATAATGATTAGAACCCAACAGGGAATTAATTTCATTAAAAAAAAAACATTTGGTTATTATTGTTGCTTATTTGATTTATATAAATTTATAACGACCCATTGATGTAGTCAAAACTTAATGTTTACAGTATTTTAAGTTAAAAATAGCGAGTAAAAATCCATACACGGCAAAATTGACGTGTTTGCACGCTTTCGCCGTGGTTTTTTGACACAATTAGACACTTGTAAAAAACACGAGAAATTGTGTGTTCCATTTCCGTTCATTCATAGGTGCGGACGTGGAACGATAACATTTATCATGAGTCTTAAAATGAAATTCTGCAGTTTACAAAACATCGCAATAAAAATGTATGACTGTTTTTGCAAAGAGGCTAAACGAGGAAGATTATTTCATTCTTTAGAAAACCATGAGAATAGGACAAGACACATTTTGGATTTATCTAAACGGTCATTTAATCGCTGGATTCAAGCACGTGACCGTCAATGTTCAAAATATACAAAATCACAAGGAAGAGCAAAAATGTTGGATAATTTCGACAGTGAACTTATTAGAAGTGAAATTCGCAAAATGTTGGGTCTGAATGAAACTGTTACAATAAGAAAATTAAAAGTATCGCTGAAAAAGAACAACAGTATTGAAATATCAAAGTCTACATTATGGAGGAATGTGAGAGCTGCAGGCTTTACATTCAGAAAGTATTCCAATGGACGAAACATCATCTGTGAGAAGCCACATATAGTAGTCATGAGAAGCAAGTACTTACGTGAAGTAAAAGAGGTGCGCAAGCAAGGTTATGATATTGTGTACGTGGATGAAACATGGATCAATGCTCACCACACTAACCAAAGGGAATGACAGTCATCAGATGGAAAGATTAAGAGATTAATACCTAGCAGCAAAGGACAGCGCTTGATAATTGCTCATGCAGGTAGTCGACAACATGGACTAATACAGAATGCAGAGCTCATTTTTCTTTAAAAATCCATAGACAATCGGGATTATCACTCTGAGATGAATGGTCACATATTTAGACATTGGATTGAAAATTCTGTTCTCCCATCACTAGATCGACCATCTTGCCTAATAATGGACAATGCAGCGTACCACAACATTGTTGCACTTGAAGATAAAGTCCCGACGTCATCCAGTACAAAAGATGCTATTAAGATATGGCTCACAAAGGAGCACATACAATTTAATAACATGTACTTAAAACCTGAATTACTATCTCTAGTAAAGCAAAAACAGAGGACAAAAATGTTTCAAATAGATAAGATTATCCAAGAGCACGGTCATATAAGTTTGAGGCTGCCACCTTACCATGCCCATTTAAATCCAATAGAACTAATCTGGGCAAAATTAAAAGGACAAGTGGCAGATGAAAATACAACATTCAAAATATGCGATGTAAAGACTCTTGCTAATCTCGCTTTATTAAATATAGACAAAGATTATTGGGCTAAATGTGAAGACCACGTCTTAAAACAGGAAGAGGAATATTGGAAAAATGATGGTTTGTGGAATGTTCAACCCCAAACAGTTATTAATCTTTTAGACTCGTCTGATTCAGAATGAAAGTATATAGCCCCCACAATGTTGGCCCCTATATTACCTTAAATTAGTTCAACAAACGGTCCTTATCAGGACCACACAACTATGAAAATTGGACATACAGGTATACCTTGATATTATCGTCCGTCCTCGAACTGAGAAGACAATAATTCTCCTGGTGTTTTGTCTTATTAGGTTATTTCCCCATTACGGCCACGCCTTTACCTAGTGAAAATTAATCATAGACCAGCAACTACGGTAATTTCTATTCTTTAGGGGTTCACAATTTACAATTTTGACAAACATCAAAGAAATTCGCCGCTTTAAGAAAACTGCAGCTGCAAGATATTTGTTAAATATACATTTAAAGGGTCTTTTTCATTCTGATAACATTTGGAAAATTTCAACAGTTTTTAACAAACGGTTACTGAGTAATAGCGTTTTGAAGTTGGGCACGTGATTTGAAACGAGCTATAGGCTCGTTTGTTAGCAGTATATAACATACATCATGTGGACTTGGTCTAGACTCGTTTGTTGGCATTATATAACATACATCATGTGGACTCGGTCTAGACTCGTTTGTTGGCAGTATATAACATACATCATGTGGACTTGGTCTAGGCTCGTTTGTTGGCAGTATATAACATACATCATGTGGACTTTCACCTCTAGCTATGTCCCTAGAGACTGAGAGTGTGTGGCTCTGGACTCGGCCTAGACTCGTTTGTTGGCAGTATATAACATACATCATGTGGACTCGGTCTAGACTCGTTTGTTGGCAGTTTATAACATACATCATGTGGACTCGGTCTAGACTCGTTTGTTGGCAGTATATAACATACATCATGTGCACTCGGTCTAGACTCGTTTGTTGGCAGTATATAACATACAACATGTGGACTCGGTCTAGACTCGTTTGTTGGCAGTATATAACATACATCATGTGGACTCGGTCTAGACTCGTTTGTTGGCAGTATATAACATACATCATGTGGACTTTCACCTATAGCTATGTCCTTAGAGACTAGGAAATAACTTTTGCGTGTTAATCTGCTTTTCCCTGGCAGCCGTGTGCACAGGCGTTCCTCGCCACACTGGCAGATAACTCCAGCTTCGAAGTTACCTGGGATTTAAACTCACAACCTCTCTGTCTCGAAACCAGCGTCTTGCCTCTAGACCAAGCAGTCCACCATGTGGACTATTTCATGTTACACTCAACAACTCCTGTTACCGACATCTCATACACAATATTTACATCATTGTGTTGTTGGACGTAGATTTGTATTAACAACCACACACCAGCTTGCTCTATACTGCCAGCGATCTTATAGGCTAAGGATATCAGCTGATTTGTTCTTTTTGTTATACTCGCCATTCAAGCTATTTGTGAGTTAAGTGTTCTTTTAGTTCTTATGTGAAGTTACTAGTTCTATTATTTCTTTGTGAGCTAAGTGTTCTTTTAGTTCTTATGTGAAGTTACTAGTTCTATTATTTCTTTGTGAGCTAAGTGTTCTTTTAGTTCTTATGTGAAGTTACTAGTTCTATTATTTCTTTGTGAGCTAAGTGTTCTTTTAGTTCTTACGTGAAGTTACTAGTTCTATTATTTCTTTGTGAGCTAAGTGTTCTTTTAGTTCTTACGTGAAGTTACTAGTTCTATTATTTCTTTGTGAGCTAAGTGTTCTTTTAGTTCTTACGTGAAGTTACTAGTTCTATTATTTCTTTGTGAGCTAAGTGTTCTTTTAGTTCTTACGTGAAGTTACTAGTTCTATTATTTCTTTGTGAGCTAAGTGTTCTTTTAGTTCTTACGTGAAGTTACTAGTTCTATTATTTCTTTGTGAGCTAAGTGTTCTCTTAGTTCTTACGTGAAGTTACTAGTTCTATTATTTCTTTGTGAGCTAAGTGTTCTTTTAGTTCTTATGTGAAGTTACCAGTTCTATTATTTCTTTGTGAGATTACGTGTTCTCTTAGTTCTTATGTGAAGTTACCAGTTCTATTATTTTTTTGTGAGATTACGTGTTCTAGTATTTCTTTGTGAGATTACGTGTTCTTTTAGTTCTTATGTGAAGTTACCAGTTCTATTATTTCTTTGTGAGATTACGTGTTCTCTTAGTTCTTATGTGAAGTTACCAGTTCTATTATTTATTTGTGAAATTACGTGTTCTTTTAGTTCTGACGCTCCAGAGGTATGTAATTAATGAAATAAATAACTTGACAGTTTTGTGGGATGATATCCATCGAGCTAAGAATCACTGGCAGCTTCCAGTGCGGAGTGTGTATAGAGTTTGGTGACGTGAAACACAAATGTTGCTAAGAGAATGTCAGGCAGCGATCAGGATAATCCCTACCTGAGCTACAAGATCCAGACGCAGCACGGCGACGCCCATAGCTCAATGGCATTTCTGTTAACTTCAGACCAGCGTATATCCAAACCTACACACACACTTACTGTTAACACCACACACAACAGAATTGCTGAATCAACAATGAACAAGCTATCCAGAAAAGATAAGAGCAGAAACATAACATGGGACGAACCGATCGTCGTCTGTGTATGATTTGTTGCTGGTCATGATTGACAGCGTCATCTTGTCTACAGATGTCTGGTTCCGTTTCTTTATTTGCGGGTATAGACAGTTCCACAATCATCTATAGTAGTAAGGCCAGTGGGTAGAGAGGGAAATCCCAGAACTCCCGCCCCTCCTCCATAGGGGAGTGTGTACTTGTGTGTGCTGTGTGCTTCTGTGAGTGTGATAATATACATGAATATGATTATGGACGTCAGATACTCTTTGTCCTGAGGCGTCAGATAATGTTTGTCCTGAGGCGTCAGATATTGTTTGTCCTGAGGCGTCAGATACAGTTTGTCCTGAGGCGTCAGATATTGTTTGTCCTGAAGCGTCAGATACTTTTTGTCCTGAGGCATCAGATACTGTTTGTCCTGAGGCGTCAGATATTGTTTGTCCTGAGGCGTCAGATATTGTTTGTCCTGAGGCGTCAGATATTGTTTGTCCTGAGGCGTCAGATATTGTTTGTCCTGAGGCGTCAGATATTGTTTGTCCTGAGGCGTCAGATATTGTTTGTCCTGAGGCGTCAGATATTGTTTGTCCTGAGGCATCAGATACTGTTTGTCCTGAGGCGTCAGATACTGTTTGTCCTGAGGCATCAGATACTGTTTGTCCTGAGGCATCAGATACTGTTTGTCCTGAGGCGTCAGATACTGTTTGTCCTGGGACGTCAGATACTCTTTGTCCTGGGGCGTCAGATACCCTTTGTCCTGGGGCGTCAGATACTCTTTGTCCTGGGGCGTCAGATACTCTTTGTCCTGGGGCGTCAGATACCCTTTGTCCTGGGGCGTCAGATACTCTTTGTCCTGGGGCGTCAGATACTCTTTGTCCTGGGGCGTCAGATACTCTTGGTCCTGGGGCGTCAGATACCCTTTGTCCTGGGGCGTCAGATACTCTTTGTCCTGGGGCGGCAGTTACTCTTTGCCCTGGGGCGTCAGATACCCTTTGTCCTGGGGCGTCAGATACTCTTTGTCCTGGGGCGTCAGATACTCTTTGCCCTGGGGCGTCCGATACTCTTTGTCCTGGGGCGTCAGATACTCTTTGCCCTGGGGCGGCAGATACTCTTTGTCCTGGGGCGTCAGATACTCTTTGCCCTGGGGCGGCAGATACTCTTTGTCCTGGGGCGTCAGATACTCTTTGTCCTGGGGCGTCAGATACCCTTTGTCCTGGGGCGGCAGATACTCTTTGCCCTGGGGCGTCAGATACTCTTTGTCCTGGGGCGTCAGATACTCTTTGCCCTGGGGCGGCAGATACTCTTTGTCCTGGGGCGTCAGATACTCTTTGTCCTGGGGCGTCAGATACCCTTTGTCCTGGGGCGGCAGATACTCTTTGCCCTGGGGCGTCAGATACTCTTTGTCCTGGGGCGTCAGATACTCTTTGTCCTGGGGCGGCAGATACTCTTTGTCCTGGGGCGTCAGATACTCTTTGTCCTGGGGCGTCAGATACTCTTTGTCCTGGGGCGTCAGATACTCTTTGTCCTGGGGCGTCAGATACTCTTTGTCCTGGGGCGTCAGATACTCTTTGTCCTGGGGCGGCAGATACCCTTTGTCCTGGGGCGGCAGATACTCTTTGCCCTGGGGCGGCAGTTACTCTTTGCCCTGGGGCGGCAGATACTCTTTGTCCTGGGGCGGCAGTTACTCTTTGCCCTGGGGCGGCAGATACTCTTTGTCCTGGGGCGGCAGATACTCTTTGCCCTGGGGCGGCAGATACTCTTTGTCCTGGGGCGGCAGATACTCTTTGTCCTGGGGCGGCAGATACTCTTTGTCCTGGGGCGGCAGATACTCTTTGTCCTGGGGCGGCAGATACTCTTTGCCCTGGGGCGGCAGATACTCTTTGCCCTGGGGCGGCAGATACTCTTTGCCCTGGGGCGGCAGTTACTCTTTGCCCTGGGGCGGCAGATACTCTTTGTCCTGGGGCGGCAGATACTCTTTGTCCTGGGGCGTCAGATACTCTTTGCCCTGGGGCGGCAGATACTCTTTGCCTGGGGCGGCAGATACTCTTTGTCCTGGGGCGGCAGATACTCTTTGTCCTGGGGCGGCAGATACTCTTTGTCCTGGGGCGGCAGATACTCTTTGCCCTGGGGCGGCAGATACTCTTTGTCCTGGGGCGGCAGATACTCTTTGCCCTGGGGCGGCAGATACTCTTTGCCCTGGGGCGGCAGATACTCTTTGTCCTGGGGCGGCAGATACTCTTTGTCCTGGGGCGGCAGATACTCTTTGTCCTGGGGCGTCAGATACTCTTTGTCCTGGGGCGGCATATACTCTTTGCCCTGGGGCGGCAGATACTCTTTGCCCTGGGGCGGCAGATACCCTTTGTCCTGGGGCGGCATATACTCTTTGCCCTGGGGCGTCAGATACTCTTTGCCCTGGTGCGTCAGGGACGACTTTTGCATGTACTGTCTGGGAGCCCCTCTTGAAGATAAATCGAGGTCTTGGTCAACTTATGGTTGTTAACCTTACAGTAGCGTCCCAGCACGGTTAGATTGACAAGGAGAGGAGGGGAGGGGGGGGGGGGAGAGTATCATCCAGGAACGTGAGGAACTTTGGGAAAGGAGAGAAAAAAAATCACAAACACAAAAGTTAAAGATAAGAATATGATGAGGACTGGGGTAATATAATTAAGGGAATTCTCGCAAAAATGTAGTCAGAATCAGCAGTCAAGAATTGCTCAATAATGTAGTCAGAGAGAATCAGCAGTCAAGAATTGCTCAATAATGTAGTCAGAGAGAATCAGCAGTCAAGAATTGCTCAATAATGTAGCAAGAGAGAATCAGCAACCAAGAATTGCTCAATAATGTAGCAAGAGAGAATCAGCAGCCAAGAATTGCTCAATAATGTAGCAAGAGAGAATCAGCAACCAAGAATTGCTCAATAATGTAATCAGAGAGAATCAGCAGCCAAAAATTGCTCAATAATGTAGTCAGAGAGAATCAGCAGCCAAAAATTGCTCAATAATGTAGTCAGAGAGAATCAGCAACCAAGAATTGCTCAAAAATGTAGCAAGAGAGAATCAGCAGCCAAGAATTGCTCAATAATGTAGCAAGAGAGAATCAGCAGCCAAAAATTGCTCAATAATGTAATCAGAGAGAATCAGCAGCCAAAAATTGCTCAATAATGTAGTCAGAGAGAATCAGCAACCAAGAATTGCTCAAAAATGTAGCAAGAGAGAATCAGCAGCCAAGAATTGCTCAATAATGTAGCAAGAGAGAATCAGCAGCCAAAAATTGCTCAATAATGTAGTCAGAGAGAATCATCATCATCATGTACCCTGCCGGTTGGCATAGGCGATCATGTCCCTCCACAATCTTCTATCCACAGTGCATCGTATCAGTTCTGTTGTTGACTGTTTTCCACGCCATGACACCAAGCTATCCAGTATTTTCTCTCTTTGTCATCCGCGATCTCTCTTTCCTTTTATTTTGCCAGTTGTATCCAAGTATTCCAACTTTCCTCTTCTCATGATGTGCCCGAAGAATGTTGATTGCTTCTTAGAGAGAATCAGCAACCAAGAATTGCTCAATAATGTAGTCAAAGAGAATCAGTAACCAAGAATTGCTCAATAATGTAGTCAAAGAGAATCAGTAACCAAGAATTGCTCAATAATGTAGTCAGAGAGAATCAGTAACCAAGAATTGCTCAATAATGTAGTCAAAGAGAATCAGCAACCAAGAATTGCTCAATAATGTAGTCAAAGAGAATCAGCAACCCAGAATTGCTCAATAATGTAATCAGAGAGAATCAGCAACCAAGAATTGCTCAATAATGTAGTCAGAGAGAATCAGTAACCAAGAATTGCTCAATAATGTAGTCAAAGAGAATCAGTAACCAAGAATTGCTCAATAATGTAGTCAAAGAGAATCAGCAACCAAGAATTGCTCAATAATGTAGTCAAAGAGAATCAGTAACCAAGAATTGCTCAATAATGTAGTCAGAGAGAATCAGCAACCAAGAATTGCTCAATAATGTAGTCAAAGAGAATCAGTAACCAAGAATTGCTCAATAATGTAGTCAAAGAGAATCAGTAACCAAGAATTGCTCAATAATGTAGTCAGAGAGAATCAGTAACCAAGAATTGCTCAATAATGTAGTCAAAGAGAATCAGTAACCAAGAATTGCTCAATAATGTAGTCAAAGAGAATCAGTAACCAAGAATTGCTCAATAATGTAGTCAAAGAGAATCAGCAACCAAGAATTGCTCAATAATGTAATCAGAGAGAATCAGCAACCAAGAATTGCTCAATAATGTAGTCAGAGAGAATCAGCAACCAAGAATTGGTCAATAATGTAATCAGAGAGAATCAGCAACCAAGAATTGCTCAATAATGTAGTCAGAGAGAATCAGCAGCCAAGAATTGCTCAATAATGTAGCCAGAGAGAATCAGCAACCAAGAATTGCTCAATAATGTAATCAGAGAGAATCAGCAACCAAGAATTGCTCAATAATGTAGTCAGAGAGAATCAGAAACCAAGAATTGCTCAATAATGTAATCAGAGAGAATCAGCAACCAAGAATTGCTCAATAATGTAGCCAGAGAGAATCAGCAACCAAAAATTGCTCAATAATGTAGCCAGAGAGAATCAGCAACCAAGAATTGCTCAATAATGTAGCCAGAGAGAATCAGCAACCAAGAATTGCTCAATAATGTAGCCAGAGAGAATCAGCAGCCATGACTTGCTCAGTAATGTAGCCAGAGAGAATCAGCAGTCAAGAATTGCTCAATAATGTAGCCAGAGAGAATCAGCAGTCAAGAATTGCTCAATAATGTAGTCAGAGAGAATCAGTAACCAAGAATTGGTCAATAATGTAGTCAGAGAGAAGCAGCAACCAAGAATTGGTCAATAATGTAGTCAGAGAGAAGCAGCAACCAAGAATTGGTCAATAATGTAGTCAGAGAGAATCAGTAACCAAGAATTGGTCAATAATGTAGTCAGAGAGAATCAGTAACCAAGAATTGTTCAATAATGTAGTCAGAGAGAATCAGTAACCAAGAATGGCTCAATAGTGTAGTCAGAGAGAATCAGTAACCAAGAATGGCTCAATAGTGTAGTCAGAGAGAATCAGGAATTGGTTAATAATGTAGTCAGAGAGAATCAGTAACCAAGAATTGTTCAATAATGTAGTCAGAGAGAATCAGTAACCAAGAATGGCTCAATAGTGTAGTCAGAGAGAATCAGTAACCAAGAATTGTTCAATAATGTAGTCAGAGAGAATCAGTAACCAAGAATTGTTCAATAATGTAGTCAGAGAGAATCATTAACCAAGAATTGCTCAATAATGTAGTCAGAGAGAATCAGTAACCAAGAATTGTTCAATAATGTAGCCAGAGAGAATCAGTAACCAAGATTGCTCAATAATGTAGTCAGAGAGTCAGAGTATTAATAATAAGTTTAAGTCATCCTTACAGGATGTAAAAGTATATAGAGGGGCAGATATAGCTTCTGATCATCATCTTCTGTTAGCCAAACTTAAAATTAAATTAAAAAGGTATACTACAACGAATAAGGGCAGAAAGTATTTCAATGTAGGGTTTCTTAAAGAACAAGGAATTAAAGATAAATTCGCAGTCACAATATCAAACAAATACCAAGTCCTCCAACAACTAGAAAATACAATAAATATAGAAGATCATTGGAAACAGGTAAAAAATATATGGAAAGAGACATGCGAAGAAACACTGGGGAAAAGAGAACGCCAGAATAAGGCATGGATGACAGCAGAGACCCTGGATAAAATTAAAGAAAGAAAGAACAAGAAAGCAGACATAAATAAAAGCAAAACAAGAAGTAATAAAGCCAAGACACAGGAAGCTTACACAGAGGTGAACAAAGAAGTGAGAAGATGCATTAAAAGGGATAAGAGGAAATATATAGATGAATTAGCTAAAGAGGCAGAAGAAGCAGCAAATAAAGGGAATATGAAAGAACTGTACAACAGCACAAAGAAATTAGGTGGAAAATACAAACAGATCAACACCTTTATCAAAGATAAGAAAGGAAATCTGCTTAGTAATATAAGGGAACAAATGGAGAGATGGAAAGAACACTTTGAAGAACTTTTGAACAGACCCGGCTCAAATAATCCTCCAGATATACTACCAGCCGAAGAAGAATTTCACGTTAACTGCGGAAAACCAAGCAAAGAAGAAATAATGAAAGCCATCAAACTATTAAAAGATGGTAAAGCCACAGGACCAGATGAAATTCCTTCGGAAGCCATCAAAGCAGATATTAACACCTCTACCAAGATGTTACATGATCTACTGGATAAAATTGGGAGAGAGAAGAAATACCTAAAGACTGGAGAGAAGGTTATATGATCAAACTACCAAAGAAAGGAAATTTACAGGAGTGCACAAATTATAGGGGAATTATGCTACTATCAGTGCCAGGAAAAATATTAGACAAAATCATTCTGGAGAGACTAAAAGAGGCTATAGAGAAACACTTGAGAGATGAACAAGCAGGTTTTAGGAAGAACAGATCATGTGCTGATCAAATAACTACTTTACGTATAATAGTTGAACAAAGTTTAGAACTAAAATCCCCACTTTATATTGGATTCATAGATTACGAAAAGGCATTTGATAGTTTAGACAGAAGAATGCTTTGGAAGTTGCTGAGTCATTATGGAATCCCCATAAAGTTTATTAACCTGATAAAAACAATGTATGAAGGAACAAAATGTAGTGTGGTGCATGAAGGACAGCTTACAGAAGCATTTGAAATAAGAACAGGAGTAAGGCAAGGATGCCTTCTGTCTCCATTTCTCTTTCTACTGGCCATAGATTGGATTATGAAAATAACTCAAAACAACAGAAATGGGATCCAGTGGTCACTGACCAAACAACTTGATGATTTAGACTTTGCTGATGACATAGCTCTCCTATCACACAGCCACCAACAGATGCAAGATAAAATGAGTATATTAGATGAGAGATCACAACAGCTAGGACTAAAGATTAATAGAGATAAGACCAACATTATGAGAATTAATGCAGTTGGCAATAACCAAATAAAACTAGGAGAAATACCTCTACTAGACGTACAATCTTATATATATCTGGGCAGTAATATAGATAAAGAGGGAGGAACAGAAAACGATACCAAAATAAGGATATCAAAAGCAAGAGGAGCTTTCATTGTACTGGGAAACATATGGAAATCCAAAGAAATTAGGCTAAATACAAAAATACAAATTTTCAACTCCAATGTTAAGTCGGTTCTATTATATGGCTGTGAAACATGGAGAATAACAAAATTGACAATCACGAAGGTACAGACTTTCATTAATGGATGCTTGCGCAGAATAAAGGGATGGAAATGGCAGGACAAAGTCACTAACGTGCAATTATGGAAATGTACCGGTCAAATACCAGTGGATAAAGAAATACAGCGAAGACGATGGCGATGGATAGGACACACACTACGGAAGCCAACTGAGAGTATTACACAACAGGCCCTTTTTGGAATCCCCAGGGGAAAATACAAAGGGGAAGACCAAGGAATTCTTGGAGAAGACAGATAGAAGCAGAGATGAAGATGATGGGGAAAACATGGAAGGATCTTAAAAGAATGGCAAAAACAGAACGACTTGGAAAGTGTTTGTTGAAGACCTATGCCCCACAGGGAACTGAAAGACAGAAGTAGAATAGAAGAACGGTGGCTTTAGCCGCACGACCACGCGTACCTATGATCTGAATCGTGACGGTATGAACTAACAAATCTTTGATGGTGAAGGTATGCACCAACAAATCTATAATGGTGAAGGTATGCACCAACAAATCTATAATGGTGAAGGTATGCACCAACAAATCTATAATGGTGAAGGTATGCACCTACAAATCTATAATGGTGAAGGTATGCACCGACAAATCTATAATGGTGAAGGTATGCACCTACAAATCTATAATGGTGAAGGTATGCACCTACAAATCTATAATGGTGAAGGTATGCACCTACAAATCTATAATGGTGAAGGTATGCACCAACAAATCTTTGATGGTGAAGGTATGCACCTACAAATCTATAGTGGTGAAAGTATGCACCAACAAATCTATAATGGTGAAGGTATGCACCAACAAATCTATAATGGTGAAGGTATGCACCAACAAATCTATAGTGGTGAAGGTATGCACCTACAAATCTATAGTGGTGAAGGTATGCACCCATAAATCTATAATGGTGAAGGTATGCACCTACAAATCTATAATGGTGAAGGTATGCACCTACAAATCTATAATGGTGAAGGTATGCACCAACAAATCTATAGTGGTGAAGGTATGCACCAACAAATCTATAATGGTGAAGGTATGCACCCACAAATCTATAATGGTGAAGGTATGCACCCACAAATCTATAATGGTGAAGGTATGCACCTACAAATCTATAATGGTGAAGGTATGCACCCACAAATCTATAATGGTGAAGGTATGCACCCACAAATCTATAATGGTGAAGGTATGCACCCACAAATCTATAATGGTGAAGGTATGCACCTACAAATCTATAATGGTGAAGGTATGCACCGACAAATCTATAGTGGTGAAGGTATGCACCTACAAATCTATAATGGTGAAGGTATGCACCTACAAATCTATAATAGTGAAGGTATGCACCAACAAATCTATAATGGCGAAGGCATACACTAATAAATCTATAATGGTGACGGTATACACTAACAAATCTATAATCGTGTTGGTATACGCTAACAAATCTATAATCGTAACGGTATACACTAACAAATGTATAATCGTGACAGTATACACTAACAAATCTATAATCGTGTCGGTATACGCTAACAAATCTATAATGGTGACGGTATACACTAACAAACCTATAATCGTGTCGGTATACGCTAACAAATCTATAATCGTGACGGTATACACTAACAAATCTATAATCGTGTCGGTATACGCTAACAAATCTATAATCGTGACGGTATACATTAACAAATCTATAATTGTGACAGTATACACTAACAAATCTATAATTGTGACGGTATACACTAACAAATCTATAATTGTGACGGTATACACTAACAAATCTATAATCGTGACGGTATACACTAACAAATCTATAATTGTGACGGTATGTGGAACCATGTTGACATATGGAAGTGAGCCTTGGACAACAAGAAATGTAAAATAAAGTCGCTGGAAGTCACAGAAATGTGAGTGTTAGTATTTCTCCTTGGAATAATAACTGTATCGCCACTGACGCTTGGTAACACACATTTATCATCACTGACGCTTGGTAACACACATTTATCATCACTGACGCTTGGTAACACACATTTATCATCACTGACGCTTGGTAACACACATTTATCATCACTGACGCTTGGTAACACACATTTATCGCCACTGACTCTTGGTAACACACATTTATCATCACTGACGCTTGGTAACACACATTTATCGCCACTGACACTTGGTAACACACATTTATCATCACTGACACTTGGTAACACACATTTATCATCACTGACACTTGGTAACACACATTATCATCACTGACACTTGGTAACACACATTTATCATCACTGACGCTTGGTAACACACATTTATCATCACTGACGCTTGGTAACACACATTTATCATCACTGACACTTGGTAACACACATTTATCATCACTGACACTTGGTAACACACATTTATCATCATTGACGCTTGGTAACACACATTTATCATCACTGACACTTGGTAACACACATTTATCATCACTAACACTTGGTAACACACATTTATCATCACTGACACTTGGTAACACACATTTATCATCACTGACACTTGGTAACACACATTTATCATCACTGACACTTGGTAACACACATTTATCATCACTGACACTTGGTAACACACATTTGTCATCACTGACGCTTGGTAACACACATTTATCATCACTGACACTTGGTAACACACATTTATCATCACTGACACTTGGTAACACACATTTATCATCACTGACGCTTGGTAACACACATTTATCATCACTGACGCTTGGTAACACACATTTATCATCACTGACACTTGGTAACACACATTTATCATCACTGACACTTGGTAACACACATTTATCATCACTGACACTTAGTAACACACATTTATCATCACTGACACTTAGTAACACACATTTATCATCACTGACACTTAGTAACACACATTTATCATCACTGACACTTAGTAACATACATTTATCATCACCCACCCCGGATTTCACAATTTATTATCATCAAACATATAATTCACAAGTTTATTATTACAGACCCTTTATTTCACACATTTATCGTTACAGAAACTTTATTTCACACATTTATCGTTACATAAATTTTATTTCACACATTTATCATTACATAAATTTTATTTCACACATTTATCATTACATAAATTTTATTTCACACATTTATCGTTACAGACCCTTTATTTCACACATTTATCGTTACAGACCCTTTATTTCACACATTTATTGTTACAGACCTTTATTTCATACATTTATTGTTACAGACCCTTTATTTCACACATTTATTGTTACAGACCCTTTATTTCACACATTTATTGTTACAGACCCTTTATTTCACACATTTATTGGTATATACCTTTTATTTCAAACATTTATTGTTACAGACCCTTTATTTCACACATTTATTGTTACAGACCTTTTATTTCAAACATTTATTGTTACATATACTTTATTTCACACATTTATTGTTACAGACCCTTTATTTCAAACATTTATTGGTATATACCTTTTATTTCAAACATTTATTGTTACAGACCCTTTATTTCACACATTTATTGTTACAGACCCTTTATTTCACACATTTATTGTTACAGACCCTTTATTTCACACATTTATTGTTGCAGACCTTTATTTCAAACATTTATTGTTACATATCCTTTATTTCACACATTTATTGTTACAGACCCTTTATTTCAAACATTTATTGTTACAGACTCTTTATTTCACACATTTATTGTTACAGAACCTTTATTTCACACATTTCTCGTCACCGACATTTGATTTTATCCTGTTATCGTCACATGAGTGTAAAGATTTCACACAAAAACTACACGTACTGTTGTACACGCACTGTTGTATACGTACTGTTGTACACGTACTGTTGTATATGTACTGTTGTACACGTACTGTTGTATATGTACTGTTGTTCAATTCTTGTTGACAGCAGAAAACGAGAACATCAGCTATAAACAACTTGTATCAATGAACCAAAAGTGCATGAAGCCCTTGATAACGCTCCAACAACGGGCACAATGGTTACCTCCAGCAAACAAGTTGTGTTCAACCAGGGACTGTGTATTGTTCACGTTAAAATCATGTTCTAATGACTGCTATATAGTCTCAATGTTTACTTGAACTTCAGCTCGTAGAAAGGGAGCGCGACAGCTCAGTGGTTAGTGAACTGGATTACAAAGGACAAGAGGTAGGGTTCGATCCCAACCGACGGCTTCCGGGTTCACCCAGCCTTTAATTTTTACCTGATTTTTTTCAGGGAAAGTGAAGCAGCACGGGCGTAATACCGACCACTTTACCCCAAAAATCATGTACCGAAGGTCTGTAAAATATATGGTCACTAACACCATATTTAAGCCACAGGACCAGATGAAATTCCTTCGGAAGCCATCAAAGCAGATATTAACACCTCTACCAAGACGTTACATGATCTACTGGATAAAATTTGGGAGAGGGAAGAAATACCTAAAGACTGGAGAGAAGGTTATATGATCAAACTACCAAAGAAAGGAAGTTTACAGGAGTGCACAAATTATAGGGGAATTATGCTACTATCAGTGCCAGGACAAATATTAGGCAGAATCATTCTGGAGAGACTAAAAGAGGCTATAGAGAAACACTTGAGAGATGAACAAGCAGGTTTTAGGAAGAACAGATCATGTGCTGATCAAATAACTACTCTACGTATAATAGTTGAACAAAGTTTAGAACTAAAATCCCCACTTTATATTGGATTCATAGATTTCGAAAAGGCATTTGATAGTTTAGATAGAAGAATGCTTTGGAAGTTGCCGAGTCATTACGGAATCCCCATAAAGTTTATTACCCTGATAAAAACAATGTATGAAGGAACAAAATGTAGTGTGGTGCATGAAGGACAACTTACAGAAGCATTTGAAATAAGAACAGGAGTAAGGCAAGGATGCCTTCTGTCTCCATTTCTCTTTCTACTGGCCATAGATTGGATTATGAAAATAACTAAAAACAACAGAAATGGGATCCAGTGGTCACTGACCAAACAACTTGATGATTTAGACTTTGCTGATGACATAGCTCTCCTATCACACAGCCATCAACAGATGCAGGATAAAATGAGTATATTAGATGAGAGATCACAACATCTAGGACTAAAGATTAATAGAGATAAGACCAACATTATGAGAATTAATGCAGTTGGCAATAACCAAATAAAACTAGGAGAAATACCTCTACTATACGTACAATCCTATATATATCTGGGCAGTAATATAGACAAAGAGGGAGGAGCAGAAAATGATACCAAAATAAGGATATCAAAAGCAAGAGGAGCTTTCATTGCACTGGGGAACATATGGAAATCCAAAGAATTAGGCTAAATACAAAAATAAAAATTTTCAACTCAAATGTTAAGTCGGTCCTATTATATGGCTGTGAAACATGGAGAATAACAAAATTGACAATCACGAAGGTACAGACTTTCATTAATGGATGCTTGCGCAGAATAAAGGATGGAAATGGCAGGACAAAGTCACTAACGTGGAATTATGGAAATGTACCGGTCAAATACCAGTGGATAAAGAGATACAGCGAAGAAGATGGCGATAGATAGGACACACACTACGGAAGCCAACTGAGAGTATTACACAACAGGCCCTTTTTTGGAATCCCCAGGGGAAAAGACAAAGAGGAAGACCAAGGAATTCTTGGAGATAACAGATAGAAGCAGAGATGAAGATGATGGGGAAGACATGGAATGATCTTAAAAGAATGGCAAAAAACAGAACGACTTGGAAAGTGTTTGTTGAAGACCTATGCTCCACAGGGAGCTAAAAGGTAGAACACCATATTCCCTATACGCTACTTGGCGTGACGGGGGTACTTTACTTTTTTTTTTTTTACAGCTCGTAGAACGCCTATTGTATTGTCCATTCAAATAAAGTTGTCCATGTCAAACCTCCACCAAACAGCATTGTCCCCGACAACCCTCCACCCACACAACATTGTCCCCTACAACCCTCCACCCACACAACATTGTCCCCGACAATCCACCAACACAACATTGTCCCCGACAATCCTCCACACACACAACATTGTCCCCGACAATCCTCCACCCACACAACATTGTCCCCGACAACCCTCCACCCACACAACATTGTCCCCGACAACCCTCCACCACAACAACATTGTCCCCGACAATCCTCCACCCACACAACATTGTCTCCGACAACCCTCCACCCACACAACATTGTCCCCGACAACCCTCCACCCACACAACATTGTCCCCGACAATCCTCCACCCACACAACATTGTCACCGACAATCCTCCACCCACACAACGTTGTCCCCGACAATCCTCCACAAACACAACATTGTCCCCGAATTTCCTCCACACACACAACATTGTCCCCGACAATCCTCCACCCACACAACATTGTCCCCGACAACCCTCCGCCCACACAACATTGTCCCCGACAACCCTCCACCCACACAACATTGTCCCCGACAATCCTCCACCCACACAACATTGTCCCCGACAACCCTCCACCCACACAACATTGTCCCCGACAACCCTCCACCCACACGACATTGTCCCCGACAATCCTCCACCCACACAACATTGTCACCGACAATCCTCCACCCACACAACATTGTCCCTGACAATCCTCCACCCACACAACATTGTCCCTGACAATCCTCCACCCACAAAACGTTGTCCCCGACAATCCTCCAC
Source organism: Megaustenia siamemsis (assembly GCA_032433765.1). Taxonomy (NCBI): domain Eukaryota; kingdom Metazoa; phylum Mollusca; class Gastropoda; order Stylommatophora; family Ariophantidae; genus Megaustenia; species Megaustenia siamemsis. The sequence continues at coordinate 56,078,252 of JAVIAB010000046.1, read as the reverse complement.
CCACACAACATTGTCCCCGACAACCCTCCACCCACAAAACTTTGTCCATGACAACCCTCCGCACACACAACTTTGTTCCTGAGAATCCTTCGCACACATAACTTTGTTCCAAACAACCCTTCACCACACAACGTTGTCCCTGATAACCCTCCCCCAACACACACAACTTTGTTCCTGACAACCCTCCACCACACAACTTTGTCCCCGACAACCATCCATACACACAACATTATCCCTGACAACCCTCCACCACACAACTTTGTCCCCGACAACCATCCATACACACAACATTATCCCTGACAACCCTCCACCACACAACTTTGTCCCCGACAACCATCCATACACACAAAATTATCCCTGACAACCCTCCACCACACAACTTTGTCCCTGACAACCCTCCACCACACAACTTTGTCCCCGACAACCATCCATGCACACAACTTTGTCCCTGACAACCCTCCCCAACACACACAACTTTGTTCCTGACAACCCTCCCCCAACACACACACAACATTATCAGTGACAACCCTCCACCACACAACTTTGTCCCCGACAACCATCCATACACACAACATTATCCCTGACAACCCTCCACCACACAACTTTGTCCCTGACAACCCTCCCCCAACACACACAACTTTGTCCCTGACAACCCTCCACCACACAACTTTGTCCCCGAAAACCATCCACCACACAACTTTGTCCCCGACAACCCTCCACCACACAACTTTGTCCCCGACAACCATCCATACACACAACATTATCCGTGACAACCCTCCACCACACAACTTTGTCCCCGACAACCATCCATACACACAACATTATCCCCGACAACCCTCCACCACACAACTTTGTCCCTGACAACCCTCCACCACACAACTTTGTCCCCGACAACCATCCATACACACAACTTTGTCCCTGACAACCCTCTGCCCACATAACTGTGTCCCCTATAGCGCTCTTCTCCAACCAAACTATAAAAACACAATGGAGCTATGAAACTTCTCGAACAAAAGAGCTCGTTCAATAGCCAAGTTATAAACTCACATCACCTGCCCCAGTTATCATTGTGCTTGCCTTCATTGATCTTTATCTCGCAACATAAAATATAAACTTCATGCCAGAATAATGAAGAGCTCTAGCAGGCATAAATATTGGGTGAATCTGGAACGATGTATAGACGTGCCCAAGGTATGAAACCTTAGACTACTTGGGTGGATAGAAGAGAAGATCACTCAATGCCGCGTTTCTGTTACTGGCAGATATATGAGGTAGTCACAATGGTAGGGCCTACACTACAGCGTGACCCTTCTAGCTTCTAGTTAGCTCAGAATTATCAACATTCTCATTACTTTGCATCGGATTTTTATCACCTCAAAAAAAAAAAAAAAAAAAATTGTGGAGGTATAACGTAGAATCATTGAAATATGACGTAGAATCATTGAAATATGACGTAGAATCATTGAAATATGACGTAGAATCATTGAAATATAACGTAGAATCATTGAAATATGACGTAGAATCATTGAAATATGACGTAGAATCATTGAAATATGACGTAGAATCATTGAAATATGACGTAGAATCATTGAAATATGACGTAGAATCATTGAAATATGACGTAGAATCATTGAAATATGACGTAGAATCATTGAAATATGACGTAGAATCATTGAAATATAACGTAGAATCATTGAAATATGACGTAGAATCATTGAAATATGACGTAGAATCATTGAAATATAACGTAGAATCATTGAAATATGACGTAGAATCATTGAAATATGACGTAGAATCATTGAAATATGACGTAGAATCATTGAAATGAAATATGCTTGCATTTGTGACCTAATAAAATCCCAAATATGACCTAAAAATGATAAAAGACCTAAAAATAGCAATAAATGAATTACTCTCTCTCTCTCTCTCTCTCTCTCTCTCTCTCTCTCTGCGTTCAGGACTCAATCAGAGTAAGGATTCCAGACTCTCATATGAAGTCAGCTGTCAGGTTAAGTGTGTTGATCGCCCCCACAGACAGAACATCACAATTAGAGTCTGTCAGATCCACTCTGATTGAACACCCGTTAATACGTTGCACTGTGTTCTGCGCCAGTGACCCAGTGCATCCGATTTCAGCCAGCATTTTATTCGGGTTTGCTTTCCCTAGCCTTTGATTGTCCCCAATCTTCCTGCAAGGCAGCAGATTGTCTTTTCTGTAGGGGGATTCTGCCCTTAGATGGTCGGCCCTCCCAGGTTTACGAGCACCATCTGCCCGAGTCACTAGAGGTGACTAACACAGACATGCACACACAAAGATGTGAGATGTGACTAAAACAGACATGGACACACAAAGATGTGAGATGTGACTAACACAGATACGGACACACAAATATGTGAGATGTGACTAACACAGACATGCACACACAAAGATATGAGATGTGACTAATACAGACATGCACACAGCGATACGAGGCATGACTAACACTGACACATATCAAGATATATGACACATGACTAACATAAACATGCACATAAAGATATGAGATATAACTGACATTGACATGCACACACAAAGATATGACACATGCCTAACATAGACATGCACACATAGATAAGAGATATGACTAACATAGATATGCACACACAAAGATATGAGATGTGACTAACAAAAACATGTACACAAAGATATGAGATATCACTAACACAGACATGCACACACAAAGATATGAGATATGACTAACATAAACATGCACACAAAGATATGAGATATCACTAACCCAGACATGCACACACAAAGATATGACATATGACTAACACTGGTACACACTAAGATATGAGATATGACTAAACACAGACACACATAAAGATATGAGACATTATTAACACGGATACACCAAGATATGAGATATGACTAAACACAGACACACATAAAGATAATGAATTACTTATTTGCTATTTAAAATGACGTTAAATTATCAATTGATAATTCTAGAATAGTAGAAGATAGAATTACCATAACATACCGTAAATCAATGAAAGTGGTCTTTAATTTGACATCTAAATATTTATTTTCAATTACGTTGTCTGAGTTATGGACACGTTGTCTGAGTTATGGACACGTTGCCTGAGTTATGGACACGTTGCCTGAGTTATAGACATGTTGTCCGACTTATAGACACGCTGTCTGAGTTATGGACACGTTGTTTGAGTTATAGACATGTTGTCTGAGTTACGTACACGTTGTCTGAGTTACATACACGTTGTCTGAGTTACATACACGTTGTCTGAGTTACATACACGTTGTCTGAGTTATAGACACGTTGTCTGAGTTATAGACATGATGTCTGAGTTACATACACGTTGTCTGAGTTATAAACACGCATTTATTCAGACAAGTTTACATGTTTCTTAACAATAAAATCACATGTAACAGTGGACATAAAACAGTGGAAATGAAACAGTTGACATGTGACATCAGCATCATCAAGTACCAGGCCTGCTGTAGGTGATCATGTCTCTCCACAACTTTCGATCTCGACAGTTATTTATCATTTTTGTTGTTGACCTTTTGCCAAGCCATTCTCTTAAGCTGTCTAGTATCTTTTCTCTTTGCTTCCCTCTATCTCTTCGTCCCTCAATTTTCCCAGTTGCAACAATATATTCCAGTTGTTCTCTTCTCATTACATGACCAAAAATGATGATTGTTTCTTCCTAATATTGGAGATCTTTTTGCTTTGACCTCTTTCAGAACCTCTTCATTACTCTTCTTAGAGCAATTCATGGTATTCTCAACATTCTTCTGTAAAACCAAATTTCTACAGACTCCAGTGATTTTTTTGTCTGTTGTCCTATTGTCCATGATTCATATCCATATGTTAAGACTGGCTCTACATAACATTTAATACTCTTTTTCTTGTTTCTATTGTAAAAAATGGATTGCATAGTATCTTCCTCATTTTTTGAAAGCTGCTTTTGCCTGAGCAATTCTGCATCTCACCTCTTTTGTACATCTTCCGTCTGAGGTCAACAAAGTTCCCAAATATTTAAACTCATTTACCTGTTAAAATATTGTTCCACTTGTCTTTATTTTGCACTGAGGTGATGTTTTTTTCTTTGTTGTTACCATTACTTCTGTCTTTTTGCAATTAAGGCTGAGTCCTTTATTTTTTACATGTAACAGTTGACATGTAATAGTGGACATGATACAGTGGACATGTAATAGTGGACATGAAAAAGTGGACGTGAAACAGTTGACGTGAAACAGTGGACATGAAACAGTGACATGAAACAGTGGACGTGAAACAGTGGACATGAAACAGTGGACATGAAACAGTGGACATGAAACATTGGACGTGAAACATTGGACATGAAACAGTGGACGTGAAACATTGGACATGAAACAGTGGACGTGAAACAGTGGACGTGAAACATTGGACATGAAACAGTTGACATGAAACAGTGGACGTGAAACAGTGGACGTGAAACAGTGGACATGAAACATTGGACGTGAAACATTGGACATGAAACAGTGGACGTGAAACAGTGGACATGAAACAGTTGACATGAAACAGTGGACGTGAAACATTGGACATGAAACAGTTGACATGAAACAGTGGACGTGAAACAGTGGACGTGAAACAGTGGACATGAAACAGTGGACGTGAAACATTGGACATGAAACAGTTGACATGAAACAGTGGACGTGAAACATTGGACGTGAAGCAGTGGACGTAAAACAGTTGACATGAAACATTGGACATGAAACAGTGGACGTGAAACAGTGGACATGAAACAGTTGACATGAAACAGTGGACGTGAAACATTGGACATGAAACAGTTGACATGAAACAGTGGACGTGAAACAGTGGACGTGAAACAGTGGACATGAAACAGTGGACGTGAAACATTGGACGTGAAACAGTTGACATGAAACAGTGGACGTGAAACAATGGACGTGAAACATTGTACATGAAACAGTGGACGTGAAACAGTGGACGTGAAACAGTGGACATGAAACAGTACACTTAAAACAGTGGACATGGAACATTGGACATGAAACAGTTGACATGAAACAGTGGACGTGAAACAGAGGACGTGAAACAGTGGACATGAAACAGTGGACGTGAAACATTGGACAAGAAACAGTGGACGTGAAACAGTTGACATGAAACAGTGGACGTGAAACATTGGACATGAAACAGTGGACGTGAAACAGTTGACATGAAACAGTGGACATGAAACAGTGGACATGAAACAGTACACTTAAAACAGTGGACATGGAACAGTGGACATGAAACAGTTGACATGAAACAGTGGACATGAAACAGTTGAAATGAAACAGTGGACGTGAAACAGTGGACAATAAACAGTTGACATGAAACAGTGGACGTGAAACAGTGGACATGCAACAGCATCGCTGACAGGACGCCCAATGGCACGGCACCTAATAATGATGAATGTTATCTAGCCCATCATAAGCAACGTCTTACCGTCTGATGTGTTGTCAACATTAATTGTAGTTTCGTATCCATGAAAGAACCACACCCCTTCGGTATAGCTATATTATTATTATATATTTATGTGTGTGTGCAGAGGGTATGATCATAACATTGTGTCTTCTTCTTTGTTTGGCAGAGAGGGGATATTACATTTGATATGTTTAACGAGGCTAATCCACAGAGTGCCTTTAATGTTATATACACTTTTGTTATGCTGAGATGTGTGGAGGGCCCATACAAATGCGAGACCTTGTGTTATATCACTGGAGCAATGATTTCCAAACTTGTTCAACTGGAAACCCACTTTCGTGAGAGTTAATCCTTCATTATCTTCTACTCCTTCTTTCATTTTTTTGTTTGTTTCACCTTCCACCGTCGAGGGGACAGATATACATTTGCTCTACATTCGACATCTTCTGTCATGTGTCAGCGCCCCGGTCTAGTCGCCCATTAATATTTTAAATAAAAGTGATATCCCTTAGAACAAACAGCGCCCCTGTCTAACCGCCCATTAATATTTTAAATAAAAGTGACATCCCTTACCTCAAACAATGTATATTACACGTTTTATATATATACATCATATATATATATATATATATATATATATATATATATATATATATATATATATATATACTTTTATTACCTAATAGAACGTTACCGATATTTAAGGGGACTATGATTTATTCTTCTTTGTGTTGTGTGTTCGCGGTTCGACAGGCAAACACATAGGTCAACAACAATGGCGCCCGGCGGTTATGTCCAACCCGAATGTAAAAAGTCTGTGACGGTCGATGGGGTGGAAGAATCATAAATGATCAACGGCCCAGAAAGCGAAAACAGCAAAGTGTTTGGTACACATGAGACATGTTGAGGACACGAAAAACGAATATGGCAGACCACCGTGAAAAAGATTGGAGCCTCATCACGTAACATTCCAAAGAAAGCCATTGAGAAAAAATCTTTAAAAACATCTCAGAGATGCCAGACCTAAACATTAATGGAAAGATAATCAGTAACCTAAGATACGCAGATGATACTGTTCTACTAGCAGAAAATCCCAAAGACCTACAACAATTGTTTATTGTGATAAACATGACAAGCAAAAAATATGGACTAGAAATGAATATCAAAAAGACTAAAACTATGATCATAACAAAGAAAATTCTCAAGATCTACAAATAAATATCAAGTTGAAGGAATAGACCTGGAGACTGTTCAGAACTACAACTAACTTGGACATACTATAACCAGTGATGAAAAATGTACAACTGAAATAAACAAAAGAATAGGAATGGCAAAAAGTAATTTCAATGCCACGAAAAAATATACTAACATCAAAACAAATAACACCAGGGCTAAAACTAAGAATAGCAATATGTTATATCTTCTCAATATTCCTGTATGGTGCAGAAACATGGACACAGACAAGAAAACTGAACAGAAAATTGAAGCCTTTGAAATGTGGATATACAATCTTCATCCCAACGTTGTGCTACCGATGCCAGTCCTGGACCCTAGATACAAGAACAATAAGAAAAATAATCTCTACAGAGATGAAATGTGTTAGACGAATGACAGGAAACAGTCTGAGAGATAAGATCAGAAATGAAGAACTGAGAAAAAAGCTAGGAATAGCCCCCACCATAGAATATATAAAGAAACAAAAGATAAAATGGTTTGGTCACGTGACAAGGAAGAAAGAACAAAACACAACACAACGAGCTTTCAACAAACATTGTGAGAACACCAGACCCAAGGGTCGACCACGAAAAAGATGGATCGATGGAATATTAGAAGCACTAGGAAACATAACAGCAGCAGAGGGGAACAGAAGAGCAAAAGACGGCAAATTATATCTCCCCTCGACGCTGAAAATCAGATGAGGAAGGAAAGAAGAAGAAGAAGGGAAGAAGAAGAAGTAGAAGAGGAAGAAGTAGAAGAAGAAGTAGAAGAAGAAGTAGAAGAGGAAGTAGAAGAGGAAGAAGTAGAAGAAGAAGTAGAAGAAGAAGTAGAAGAGGAGGAGGTAGAAGAGGAAGAGGTAGAAGAAGAAGAAGAAATTTTGATTTATAGAAGAATAGGTAGAATTGGGTGGAAAGAAAAGAAAACAAATGAGAAAGTTTTAAAACAACTAAAAATGAAAAGAACTACTAAACACAATTAGAACAAGACAAATGCAATTTTTGGGCCATGTTAAAAGACACATCAGCCTACTAAAAGTAATATTGGAAGGGAAAATACAAGGTAAAAGAGGCAGAGGCAGACCAAGACTAACATGGACGAGTAACATCAAAAGATGGACTAGTCAACCTATGACAATCTGCCCCATCAAAGCAAGAGACAGAGGCAGATCAAGACTAACATGGACGAGTAACATCAAAAGATGGACAAGTCAACCTATGACAATCTGCACCATCAAAGCAAGAGACAGAGGCAGATCAAGACTAATATGGACGAGTAACATCAAAAGATGGACAAGTCAACCTATGACAATCTGCCCCATCAAAGCAAGAGATAGAGTGGTATGGCGCTCCATAGTAGCCAATCTTCGATGCAGAGACGGCACTCAATGATGATGATGATGAGTAATATTTTCTGCTGTACTATATAGCAATATGTTCTATTGTGCTATATAGAAATATTTTCTATTGTGTTATATAGCAATATTTTCTACTGTGTTATATAGCAATATTTTCTACTGTGTTATATAGCAATATTTTTTACTGTGTTATATAGCAATATTTTCTACTGTGTTATATAGCAATATTTTCTACTGTGTTATATAGCAATATTTTCTACTGTGTTATATAGCAATATTTTCTAATGTGTTATATAGCAATATTTTCTACTGTACTATATAGCAATATTTTCTACTGTACTATATAGTAATATTTTCTACTGTACTATATAGTAATATTTTCTACTGTACTATATAGCAATATTTTCTATTGTGTTATATAGCAATATTTTCTATTGTGTTATATAGCAATATTTTCTACTGTACTATATAGCAATATTTTCTACTGTACTATATAGCAATATTTTCTATTGTGTTATATAGCAATATTTTCTATTGTGTTATATAGCAATATTTTCTATTGTGTTATATAGCAATATTTTCTACTGTACTATATAGCAATATTTTCTTTTGTGTTATATAGCAATATTTTCTATTGTGTTATATAGCATTATTTTCTACTGTACTATATAGCAATATTTTCTACTGTACTATATAGCAATGTTTTCTACTGTACTATATAGCTATATTTTCTACTGTACTATATAGCAATATTTTCTACTGTACTATGTAGCAATATTTTCTACTGTACTATATAGCAATATTTTCTACTGTACTATATAGCAATATGTTCTATTGTGCTAAATAGTAATATGTTCTACTGTACTATATAGCAATATGTTCTACTGTACTAATAGCAATATGTTCTACTGTACTATATAGCAATATTTTCTATTGTGTTATATAGCAATATTTTCTACTGTACTATATAGCAATATTTTCTACTATACTATATAGCAATATTTTCTACTGTACTATGTAGCAATATTTTCTACTGTACTATATAGCGATATTTTCTACTGTACTATATATCAATATGTTTTGCTGTACTAAATAGCAATATGTTCTACTGTACTATATAGCAATATGTTCTACTGCACTATATAGCAATATGTTCTACTGTACTATATAGCAATATTTTCTACTGTACTATGTAGCAATATTTTCTACTGTACTATATAGCGATATTTTCTACTGTACTATATAGCAATATGTTTTGCTGTACTAAATAGCAATATGTTCTACTGTACTATATAGCAATATGTTCTACTGTACTATATAGCAATATTTCAAAACAAGAATATTGTTTCCCTCCTGCGGTCTACAAGAGAACTGAGGTCTCCCAGAAGTGATCTAATCGTGCAAGATGAAGAGCACTGGTCTGAAACCTGTGTTTAGGAATCCTTTTCTTCTTCCAGGTCTATATTGCTGGCAATACCTGTTGTGAAGGACGCTTGACTCCACCAGAGAGACTTCCACACATGAACGCTTCCCAGTAGCTGCTTTGATGTGCACACAGCATAACTAGAGCCGTGACCCTTGAACTGTCCTCAGATACCAGGTTGCACTGTCTTCTTCGTTGCCAAGGTCAGACACGGTTGATGACCTCCCATAATTCACCTCGGCTGCCATGTCTGTCCACGTTTTCGTGAATGTAACAAAACATGTAAAGTCGTTGGAAATAGGTGTAGACCTTCTACACGTTACCATTCTAAGCGAGGAGGCCAGTGCTCATAAACTTTTTGGGAGGCTTAGTGTAGAAGAACATAATTCATGAAATAGCAAATCAGATTGTGCACTGGGGGTAATTAATGCTCCATATCATCATCATTGTGACATTTTCTCAATATTCCTGTATGGTGCAGAAACATGGACATTAGACCAGAAAACAGAGCAGAAAATTGAAGCCTTTGAAATGTGGATTTATAGAAGAATAGGTAGAATTGGATGGAAACAAAAGATAACAATTAATGCTACAATGCATTTATTGTTAACATATATGTTTTCATATTTATAGAGAATGTTTTCATATTTATAGAGTATGTTTTCATATTTATAGAGAATGTTTCCATATTTATAGAGTATGTTTTCATATTTATAGAGAATGTTTCCATATTTATAGAGTATGTTTTCATATTTATAGAGTATGTTTTCATATTTATAGAGTATGTTTTCATATTTATAGAGAATGTTTCCATATTTATAGAGTATGTTTTCATATTTATAGAGAATGTTTCCATATTTATAGAGAATATCTATAGTTTATCTGTGGTGTTGGATGTTTAAAAGAAAGAAGGAAGATGAAGAAAAGGGTGGGGAAACAAAGTATCTATCTATCTATCTATCTATCTATCTATCTATCTATCTATCTATCTATCTATCTATCTATCTATCTATCTATCTATCTATCTATCTATCTATCTATCTATCTATCTATCCGTCTGTCTGTCTATCTATCTATCTATCTATCTATCTATCTATCTATCTATCTATCTATCTATCTATCTGTCTGTCTGTCTGTCTGTCTGTCTGTCTATCTATCTATCTATCTATCTGTCTGTCTGTCTGTCTGTCTGTCTGTCTGTCTGTCTGTCTGTCTGTCTGTCTGTCTATCTATCTATCTATCTATCTATCTATCTATCTATCTATCTATCCACCCACCTATCTGTCTGGCTACGCGTCTCCACGAATGGAGCACAACGCATCCATTTTCTCACCTCCCAAAAAAATCACTCAATCATTTGAAATCACTCAAACATGAAATGATGACAATACTGCCTCTAGGGACACAACGACAAACGCGTTGTCTGCAGCGACACGTGTAAGCTACAACCACGAAAGTAATATACAACAGCTCCGTGTTTGTTGTCAAGACTTCAGGATGCAATACCATCATTAATTCAACTAATGTGCCTGGAGAAAGGAGTCAGTGTTACCTGCCATGCATATCGCAAGACGTCAGGATGCAATACCATCATTAATTCAACTAATGTGCCTGGAGAAAGGAGTCAGTGTTACCTGCCATGCATATCGCAAGACGTCAGGATGCAATACCATCATTAATTCAACTAATGTGCATGGGGAAAGGAGTCAGTGTTACCTGCCATGCATATCGCAAGACGTCAGGATGCAATACCATCATTAATTCAACTAATGTGCATGGAGAAAGGAGTCAGTGTTACCTGCCATGCATATCGCAAGACGTCAGGATGCAATACCATCATTAATTCAACTAATGTGCCTGGAGAAAGGAGTCAGTGTTACCTGCCATGCATATCGCAAGACGTCAGGATGCAATACCATCATTAATTCAACTAATGTGCCTGGAGAAAGGAGTCAGTGTTACCTGCCATGCATATCGCAAGACGTCAGGATGCAATACCATCATTAATTCAACTAATGTGCCTGGAGAAAGGAGTCAGTGTTACCTGCCATGCATATCGCAAGACGTCAGGATGCAATACCATCATTAATTCAACTAATGTGCATGGGGAAAGGAGTCAATGTTACCTGCCATGCATATCGCAAGACGTCAGGATGCAATACCATCATTAATTCAACTAATGTGCATGGGGAAAGGAGTCAGTGTTACCTGCCATGCATATCGCAAGACGTCAGGATGCAATACCATCATTAATTCAACTAATGTGCCTGGAGAAAGGAGTCAGTGTTACCTGCCATGCATATCGCAAGACGTCAGGATGCAATACCATCATTAATTCAACTAATGTGCCTGGAGAAAGGAGTCAGTGTTACCTGCCATGCATATCGCAAGACGTCAGGATGCAATACCATCATTAATTCAACTAATGTGCATGGAGAAAGGAGTCAGTGTTACCTGCCATACATATCGCAAGACGTCAGGATGCAATACCATCATTAATTCAACTAATGTGCCTGGAGAAAGGAGTCAGTGTTACCTGCCATACATATCGCAAGACGTCAGGATGCAATACCATCATTAATTCAACTAATGTGCCTGGAGAAAGGAGTCAGTGTTACCTGCCATGCATATCGCAAGACGTCAGGATGCAATACCATCATTAATTCAACTAATGTGCCTGGAGAAAGGAGTCAGTGTTACCTGCCATGCATATCGCAAGACGTCAGGATGCAATACCATCATTAATTCAACTAATGTGCCTGGAGAAAGGAGTCAGTGTTACCTGCCATACATATCGCAAGACGTCAGGATGCAATACCATCATTAATTCAGCTAATGTGCTTGGAGAAAGGAGTCAGTGTTACCTGCCATGCATATCGCAAGACGTCAGGAGGCAATACCATCATTAATTCAACTAATGTGCCTGGAGAAAGGAGTCAGTGTTACCTGCCATGCATATCGCAAGACGTGATGACTATGTAGGCTTGGAATCGTCACGAGTAGGACGTTCACGGAGCGAACTTGTCAACGGAATTTACCCATGCATTTTGGAACATGCTGTGACAAGTGGTGGAGCGCATATGGGGTATTACTGACCCCAATGAATCTGGTCTCACGGATAGAATAGGACAGCGTGTTGCTAACAATGTCAAACAATTACTATCACGTCAATTAATGAAACGTTTGTCTGTCCGTTTGTGAATGTTGATATTTGAACCAAGTTATTCTGGATCTTTCCATCGCCGCTAGACGTCACATAGGGCCCCTAGTGTTTTACGCCATCCATCTCTATTCTTGGCGAGATGCTCTATCTTATCCAATGAGTCTATGCCTGCCAACACTGCTTCGCTTATAAGTGTTTTTTTTTCAGTGTCCTTATAGCTCTACTATTTTTTTTCTGTATTTTGATGTTTCCCATAGAAGAGCTTCTGTTGACGTTCTCTCGTCTGTCACCCACACACGTCCCACACATTCACATTAGGAACACGTTATTCTAGCACTTCATGAAAGCTGTTTCTCTTTGTGATTGTATATATCTGAACACGTTATTCTAGCACTTCATGAAAGCTGTTTCTCTTTGTGATTGTATATATCTGAACACGTTATTCTAGCACTTCATGAAAGCTGTTTCTCTTTGTGATTGTATATATATCTGAACACGTTATTCTAGCACTTCATGAAAGCTGTTTCTCTTTGTGATTGTATATATCTGAACACGTTATTCTAGCACTTCATGAAAGCTGTTTCTCTTTGTGATTGTATATATATCTGAACACGTTATTCTAGCACTTCATGAAAGCTGTTTCTCTTTGTGATTGTATATATATCTGAACACGTTATTCTAGCACTACATGAAAGCTGTTTCTCTTTGTGATTGTATATATCTGAACACGTTATTCTAGCACTTCATGAAAGCTGTTTCTCTTTGTGATTGTATATATATCTGAACACGTTATTCTAGCACTACATGAAAGCTGTTTCTCTTTGTGATTGTATATATCTGAACACGTTATTCTAGCACTTCATGAAAGCTGTTTCTCTTTGTGATTGTATATATCTGAACACGTTATTCTAGCACTTCATGAAAGCTGTTTCTCTTTGTGATTGTATATATCTGAACACGTTATTCTAGCACTTTATGAAAGCTGTTTCTCTTTGTGATTGTATATATATCTGAACACGTTATTCTAGCACTTTATGAAAGCTGTTTCTCTTTGTGATTGTATATATATCTGAACACGTTATTCTAGCACTTCATGAAAGCTGTTTCTCTTTGTGATTGTATATATATCTGAACACGTTATTCTAGCACTTCATGAAAGCTGTTTCTCTTTGTGATTGTATATATATCTGAACACGTTATTCTAGCACTTTATGAAAGCTGTTTCTCTTTGTGATTGTATATATATCTGAACACGTTATTCTAGCACTTTATGAAAGCTGTTTCTCTTTGTGATTGTATATATATCTGAACACGTTATTCTAGCACTACATGAAAGCTGTTTCTCTTTGTGATTGTATATATATCTGAACACGTTATTCTAGCACTTCATGAAAGCTGTTTCTCTTTGTGATTGTATATATATCTGAACACGTTATTCTAGCACTTCATGAAAGCTGTTTCTCTTTGTGATTGTATATATATCTGAACACGTTATTCTAGCACTTTATGAAAGCTGTTTCTCTTTGTGATTGTATATATATCTGAACACGTTATTCTAGCACTTCATGAAAGCTGTTTCTCTTTGTGATTGTATATATCTGAACACGTTATTCTAGCACTTTATGAAAGCTGTTTCTCTTTGTGATTGTATATATCTGAACACGTTATTCTAGCACTTCATGAAAGCTGTTTCTCTTTGTGATTGTATATATATCTGAACACGTTATTCTAGCACTTCATGAAAGCTGTTTCTCTTTGTGATTGTATATATCTGAACACGTTATTCTAGCACTTTATGAAAGCTGTTTCTCTTTGTGATTGTATATATATCTGAACACGTTATTCTAGCACTTCATGAAAGCTGTTTCTCTTTGTGATTGTATATATCTGAACACGTTATTCTAGCACTTCATGAAAGCTGTTTCTCTTTGTGATTGTATATATATCTGAACACGTTATTCTAGCACTTCATGAAAGCTGTTTCTCTTTGTGATTGTATATATCTGAACACGTTATTCTAGCACTTCATGAAAGCTGTTTCTCTTTGTGATTGTATATATATCTGAACACGTTATTCTAGCACTTCATGAAAGCTGTTTCTCTTTGTGATTGTATATATATCTGAACACGTTATTCTAGCACTTCATGAAAGCTGTTTCTCTTTGTGATTGTATATATATCTGAACACGTTATTCTAGCACTTTATGAAAGCTGTTTCTCTTTGTGATTGTATATATCTGAACACGTTATTCTAGCACTTCATGAAAGCTGTTTCTCTTTGTGATTGTATATATATCTCAACACGTTATTCTAGCACTTCATGAAAGCTGTTTCTCTTTGTGATTGTATATATCTGAACACGTTATTCTAGCACTACATGAAAGCTGTTTCTCTTTGTGATTGTATATATCTGAACACGTTATTCTAGCACTTCATGAAAGCTGTTTCTCTTTGTGATTGTATATATCTGAACACGTTATTCTAGCACTTTATGAAAGCTGTTTCTCTTTGTGATTGTATATATCTGAACACGTTATTCTAGCACTTTATGAAAGCTGTTTCTCTTTGTGATTGTATATATCTGAACACGTTATTCTAGCACTTTATGAAAGCTGTTTCTCTTTGTGATTGTATATATCTGAACACGTTATTCTAGCACTTTATGAAAGCTGTTTTTCTTTGTGATTGTATATATCTGAACACGTTATTCTAGCACTTTATGAAAGCTGTTTCTCTTTGTGATTGTATATATATCTGAACACGTTATTCTAGCACTTTATGAAAGCTGTTTCTCTTTGTGATTGTATATATATCTGAACACGTTATTCTAGCACTTTATGAAAGCTGTTTCTCTTTGTGATTGTATATATATCTGAACACGTTATTCTAGCACTACATGAAAGCTGTTTCTCTTTGTGATTGTATATATATCTGAACACGTTATTCTAGCACTACATGAAAGCTGTTTCTCTTTGTGATTGTATATATATCTGAACACGTTATTCTAGCACTTTATGAAAGCTGTTTCTCTTTGTGATTGTATATATATCTGAACACGTTATTCTAGCACTTCATGAAAGCTGTTTCTCTTTGTGATTGTATATATCTGAACACGTTACTCTAGCACTTTATGAAAGCTGTTTCTCTTTGTGATTGTATATATCTGAACACGTTATTCTAGCACTTTATGAAAGCTGTTTCTCTTTGTGATTGTATATATCTGAACACGTTATTCAAACACTTTATGAAAGCTGTTTCTCTTTGTGATTGTATATATATCTGAACACGTTATTCTAGCACTTCATGAAAGCTGTTTCTCTTTGTGATTGTATATATCTGAACACGTTATTCTAGCACTTTATGAAAGCTATTTCTCTTTGTGATTGTATATATATCTGAACACATTATTCTAGCACTTTATGAAAGCTGTTTCTCTTTGTGATTGTATATATATCTGAACACATTATTCTATATAGCACAGTTGCCTGTGTTCACTTTCTGCACGGTTTTGCCTTTTGTCTTTTGGTATGTGCTGAGACTGCTACGATGGGGACTACAGTTACCTTTCTTTGTTTGGGAGATGAGATTTGGATCATTACGCTGGCACGGGCGGTTGAGCAATTATGCATTTGAATTCGTTTGCAGTGATACCGGGGCTTCCATAACCAAATAATCAAATTTCACTAGATACATTTTTTCATCGGTTGGCTTACCACGGCAACAGCCGGGGTTCGTAATCCTGGCGAGGACACCTGGGTTTTACTAATTCCCTAAAAATTAGTAGGAGCCGCGATAGCTCAGTGGTTAGTGAACTGGACTACTACGGACAAGGGGTAGGGTTCGATCCCAACCGACGGCTCCGGGTTCACCCAGCCTTAAATGGGTACCGGATTTTTTCTGGGAAAGTAAAAGCAGCACGGGCGTAATACCGACCACATTACCCCAAAAATCATGTGCTGAAGGTCTGTAAAATATAGGGTCACTAACACCATATTTCCCTATACGCCACTTGGCGTGACGGGGGGTAAAAGAAGAAGACATTTTTTCATACAAATCTCTAGAATTATATTTTAGTGATTGTTCAAGTTATAAATATTATTTTAACACATTTGCTCATGTAAATTTTGTTTCTTTCATATGTTTTTAAGAAATCCAAATTTTTAATTAATTTTTGACATTTGCCCCCATAGAGACAACTAATAAAACTGTTCGACAACTAGAGAGAATATAACTTACACCTAGAGACAACTAATAAAACTGTTTGACAACTGGAGAGAATGTAACTTACACTAACCTAGAGACAACTAATAAAACTGTTCGACAACTGGAGAGAATGTAACTTACACTAACCTAGAGACAACTAATAAAACTGTTTGACAACTGGAGAGAATGTAACTTACACTAACCTAGAGACAACTAATAAAACTGTTTGACAGCTAGAGAGAATGTAACTTACACTAACCTAGAGACAACTAATAAAACTGTTCGACAACTGGAGAGAATGTAACTTACACTAACCTAGAGACAACTAATAAAACTGTTTGACAACTGGAGAGAATGTAACTTACACTAACCTAGAGACAACTAATAAAACTGTTTGACAGCTAGAGAGAATGTAACTTACACTAACCTAGAGACAACTAATAAAACTGTTTGACAGCTAGAGAGAATGTAACTTACACTAACCTAGAGACAACTAATAAAACTGTTTGACAGCTAGAGAGAATGTAACTTACACCTAGAGACAACAAATAAAACTGTTTGACAACTAGAGAGGATGTAACTTACACTAACCTAGAGACAACTAATAAAACTGTTTGACAACTAGAGAGAATATAACTTATACTTATCTTAGTGATGATGAAAAGGCATAGAATGTATTTAAATACCGAGCTACTGTACAGCCGATGACAAAGCCGAGAGGGAAAAAAGGGGGAAACAAGTGTATGGTTAATATAATAGAAAAGATGCGTGGCTATCTGAAACTACATATGAGATATAGAGAAAAGATGCGTGGCTATCTGAAACTACATATGAGATATAGAGAAAAGGTGCATGGCTACCTCAAACTACATATGAGATATAGAGAAAAGGTGCATGGCTATCTCAAACTACATATGAGATATAGAGAAAAGGTGCATGGCTACTTCAAACTACATATGAGATATAGAGAAAAGGTGCATAGCTATATATTAAACTACATATGAGATATAGAGAAAAGATGCATGGCTACCTCAAACTACATATGAGATATAGAGAAAAGGTGCATGGCTACTTCAAACTACATATGAGATATAGAGAAAAGGTGCATGCTATCTCAAACTACATATGAGATATAGAGAAAAGATGCATGGCTACTTCAAACTACATATGAGCTATAGAGAAAAGATGTATGGCTACTTCAAACTACATATGAGATATAGAGAAAAGATGTATGGCTACTTCAAACTACATATGAGATATAGAGAAAAGATGCATGGCTACCTCAAACTACATATGAGATATAGAGAAAAGGTGCATGCTATCTCAAACTACATATGAGATATAGAGGAAAGATGTATGGCTACTTCAAACTACATATGAGATATAGAGAAAAGATGCATGGCTACTTCAAACTACATATGAGATATAGAGAAAAGGTGTATGGCTACTTCAAACTACATATGAGATATAGAGAAAAGGTGCATGCTATCTCAAACTACATATGAGATATAGAGAAAAGATGTATGGCTACTTCAAACTACATATGAGATATAGAGAAAAGATGCATGTCTACTTCAAACTACATATGAGATATAGAGAAAAGGTGTATGGCTACTTCAAACTACATATGAGATATAGAGAAAAGATGCATGGCTACTTCAAACTACATATGAGATATAGAGAAAAGGTGCATGCTATCTCAAACTACATATGAGATATAGAGAAAAGATGTATGGCTACTTCAAACTACATATGAGATATAGAGAAAAGGTGCATGCTATCTCAAACTACATATGAGATATAGAGAAAAGGTGCGTGGCTATCTCAAACTTCATATGAGATATAGAGAAAAGATGCATAGCTCAAACAAGACTCAAGTGTATCATTGATTTATAACATCAAGGAAGCACAACAACATCAGTTATCTGTCCGTCCGTCTGTCTATCCATCTTTTGTCCGTTCGAGTCGAAGACTGTACTAAGTACATAAATTAAACTCTCCCCTGCCCGATATCTTTGCTTTTAAGCGTCAAACTTTGCACAATGCCCGCAATGTATCTGAGTCGAAGACTGTACTAAGTACATAAATTAAACTCTCCCCAGCCCGATATCTTTGCTTTTAAGCGTCAAACTTTGCACAATGCCCGCAATGTATCTGAGTCGAAGACTGTACTAAGTACATAAATTAAACTCTCCCCTGCCCGATATCTTTGCTTTTAAGCGTCAAACTTTGCACAATGCCCGCAATGTATCTCACCACTTGTTCGTGTTGTAAGCCTCTCCGTCCCGGCAAGACAGCTGACACGTGATGTTAATCAACGGAATCACACAATAAGAGTTGATGCAGTTTGAAGAATCAAAACTTGAATTCTGTTTCCTCGCGTCATCCGTCTGTTGTAGGAAGAAGTGAAGAAGAAGATGACAGAGATGATGCGCAGAACCATTGAGCTCATGAAACCATCAGTTCTAAAACATCACGCCAACTGCAGGGAACAATTGAATGATTCACGCAGAATGTGGTAAATCCGCTTGGCTTTAGTTTTTAAGTCTTTATTTCGGTCTGACGTCACAGCAGTCGGGTTATTCCCATATCCGATCTTCCGCCCGTTCCACCCACCATCACAGTGTCCGTCTACTGATTTTTTCCTGTCCTGCATTGGTCGAACGCGTTACGTTCTTTTCGGCTGGGGATGCTAATTCCTGATTTCCTTCGTGGCGCCGCATTCAACCATTTCTTTGAGATGTGGGTTATCTTCAGCTTCGTTGTCACAAATTGACACGTGACAATCATTAGTTGCGTACGCAGCCAGAAATGACACTGAAACCCCTAATGAACAATTCTATAGGACGCTCTTGTACACACTTCCACTACCGTCGGCAAACACCCATTAAGTCAACAATTGCCACTGCGACAATGGTTTTGTTTATTTTGTTATTGCTGTGTTTATTTTGATTAATGATTATCTCGTGACTGACCTGATATCTCGTAGTGTCAGATAGTACAATGGTTCCCAAGTTGTTCCAGGCCAGTTCCTTTCTTGCTATAATAAACATATCTTCCCTAGTCCCATCCATTCATTCCTACGTTGTCCTGAGATCCTAGTCGGCACGGTAATTACAACAACTGATCGTTGCTGCCACTCTTCCACCCATCCATTCATTCCTACGTTGCTCTGAGATCCTAGTCGGCACGGTAATTACAACAACTGATCGTTGCTGCCACTCTTCCACCCATCCATTCATTCCTACGTTGCTCTGAGATCCTAGTCGGCACGGTAATTACAACAACTGATCGTTGCTGCCACTCTTCTACCATCCATCCATTCATTCCTACGTTGCCCTGAGATCCTAGTCGGCACGGTAATTACAACAACTGATCGTTGCTGCCACTCTTCCACCCATCCATTCATTCCTACGTTGCTCTGAGATCCTAGTCGGCACGGTAATTACAACAACTGATCGTTGCTGCCACTCTTCCACCCATCCATTCATTCCTACGTTGCTCTGAGATCCTAGTCGGCACGGTAATTACAACAACTGATCGTTGCTGCCACTCTTCTACCATCCATCCATTCATTCCTACGTTGCCCTGAGATCCTAGTCGGCACGGTAATTACAACAACTGATCGTTGCTGCCACTCTTCCACCCATCCATTCATTCCTACGTTGCTCTGAGATCCTAGTCGGCACGGTAATTACAACAACTGATCGTTGCTGCCACTCTTCTACCATCCATCCATTCATTCCTACGTTGCCCTGAGATCCTAGTCGGCACGGTAATTACAACAACTGATCGTTGCTGCCACTCTTCCACCCATCCATTCATTCCTACGTTGCCCTGAGATCCTCGTCTGCACGGTAATTACAACAACTGATCGTTGCTTCCACTCTTCCACCCATCCATTCATTCCTACGTTGTTCTGAGATCCTCATCTGCACGGTAATTACAACAACTGATCGTTGCTTCCACTCTTCCACCCATCCATTCATTCCTACGTTGTTCTGAGATCCTCATCTGCACGGTAATTACAACAACTGATCGTTGCTGCCACTCTTCCACCCATCCATTCATTCCTACGTTGCTCTGAGATCCTAGTCGGCACGGTAATTACAACAACTGATCGTTGCTGCCACTCTTCTACCATCCATCCATTCATTCCTACGTTGCTCTGAGATCCTAGTCGGCACGGTAATTACAACAACTGATCGTTGCTGCCACTCTTCTACCATCCATCCATTCATTCCTACGTTGCCCTGAGATCCTAGTCGGCACGGTAATTACAACAACTGATCGTTGCTGCCACTGTTCCACCCATCCATTCATTCCTAAGTTGTTCTGAGATCCTAGTCGGCACGGTAATTACAACAACTGATCG
Organism: Megaustenia siamemsis; assembly: GCA_032433765.1. Lineage (NCBI taxonomy): Eukaryota > Metazoa > Mollusca > Gastropoda > Stylommatophora > Ariophantidae > Megaustenia > Megaustenia siamemsis. Next base: position 56,057,048 of record JAVIAB010000046.1, on the reverse strand, counting down.
TTGCTGCCACTCTTCCACCCATCCATTCGTCGACTGTGCCTTCCGACTTTATTCAGAAGAGCAACTACAAACTCCACTACGAATGTAGAAAATATTCACAAATCATAATAATGGTTCAATGGTTCTACAGAAGCAATTCTCAAAAGACAGGATGGTTGATTCCTATAACAAAATAGAACAAAAACAGCTTTGCTTGTCGTGTGTAATAAGCGTTATTCAATTCTTGTTGAATGGAGCACTGGATGAGCAGCTCATGAAACACTTGCCAATATGAACGTAGTCTCGCATGTTTTAAACATACCAACAAATGGTGAGAAGGAGAATCATGCAAATATGAACGTAGTCTCGCATGTTTTAAACATACCAACAAATGGTGAGAAGGAGAATCATGCAAATATGAACGTAGTCTCGCATGTTTTAAACATACCAACAAATGGTGAGAAGGAGAATCATGCAAATATGAACGTAGTCTCGCATGTTTTAAACATACCAACAAATGGTGAGAAGGAGAATCATGCAAATATGAACGTAGTCTCGCATGTTTTAAAAACATACCAACAAATGGTGAGAAGGAGAATCATGCAAATATGAACGTAGTCTCGCATGTTTTAAACATACCAACAAATGGTGAGAAGGAGAATCATGCAAATATGAACGTAGTCTCGCATGTTTTAAACATACCAACAAATGGTGAGAAGGAGAATCATGTAATGTTAGTGTCATGAAAAATATCATCAAGTACCGGGCCTGCTGGCGTAGGTGATCATGTCTCTCCATAACTTTCGATCACGACAGTTATTTATTATTTCTGTTGTTAACCTTCTGCCAAGTCATTCTCTTAAGCTGTCTGGTATTTTTTCTCTTTGCTTCCCTCTATCTCTTTGTCCCTCAATTTTCCCAGTTGCTACAATATATTCCAGTTGTTCTCTTCTCATTACATGGCCAAAATATGATGATTGTTTCTTCCTAATATTGGAAATTAGCTCTCTTTTTGCTTTGGCCTCTTTCAGAACGTTTTCATTACTCTTCTTAGCAGTCCATGGTATTCTCAACATTCTTCTGTAAAACCACATTTCTACAGACTACAGTGATTTTATTGTCTGTTGTCCTTTTGTCCATGATTCACATCCATATGTTAAAACTGGCTCTACATAACATTTAAGAACTCCTTTTCTTGTTTCTATTGTCAAAAATGGATTGCCTAGTATCTTCCTCATTTTTTGGAAAGCTGCTTTTGCCTGAGCCATTCTGCATCTCACCTCTGTTGTATATCTTCAGTCTGAGGTTAACAAAGTTCCCAAATATTTAAATTGATTTACCTGTTTTAATATTGTTCCACTTGTCTTTATTTTGCACTGAGGTGATGTCTTTTTCTTTGTTGTTACCATTACTTCTGTCTTTCTGCTATTAAGGCTGAGTCCTTTATTTTTGCTTTCTTTCACTATAATGTCTAACATTTCTTGTAACTCATTTTCACTCTTAGCGATTAATACTGTATCATCAGCATACCTTCGATTATTTATATTATGACTTCCAATTGTTATTCCAGGCATGCTCCTCATGGATCTTAAAATAATCACACTATAAATATTAAACAAATTTGGTGACAGCACACAACCTTGTCTAACACCCTGTTTTATTTGTTGAAACATTCCCAATTGGTTTCCACTTCTTATGGCTGCTGTTTGTTGCCAGTACATGTTCTTTATTATTCTTAGATCTTTGCTGTCTACGTTTATGCTTTCTAAAATTTTGATTATTTCTTGGTGCTTTACTTTGTCAAATGCTTAGTTATAATCTATGAAACATAGGTATAGATCTGTTTTCACCTCTATGGCTCTTTCTACTAAATATTGCTCGTTCCTTTACCTCCAACAAAACTACACTGTTCATCATTAATTTCTGGACTAATTTTGTTTCGCACTCTTCGCATGATGATTCTTAGTAACATCCTATTGTTGCTTTTAATTTTACTCTAAGCTTTCCCACAATTGGTACATGATCACTATTGCAATCTGTCCCTGGTCTAGTTTTCACACACACCAGACTGTTTCTAAATCTATTGCTTATCATTATATAATCAATGTGATTACGTGCGTTGTTTCCTGGGCTTTTCCATGTCCACAGACGTCTTGGATGTTGCTTAAACCAGGTGTTTCCTATCATCATGTTGTGTGTTCTTGCCCAGTGAATAAGTTTCTCACCTCTTTCATTCCTCTCGCCTAAGCCATAATGACCAACTACTTCCTCAACTCTTTCCTTTCCTACTTTTGCGTTAAAATCCCCTAGTACTATAGTGTTTTCATGTGGTTTGCATTCACGAAGTGCCTTATTTAACTCGTCGTGAAATGTATCAATTGTTTCCTCTAGACTGTCTGCTGTTGGTGCATAAACTTGTATAAGATTTATATCTATTGGCTTTCCATTCAATTTCACTAAAAGGATTCTGTCAGATATTGGGTAAAAGCCTTTCACTGTTCTTGCACTTTCAGCACCCAAGATGATACCTACTCCTCTTTGGTGTTCAGTACCTCCAGAATAGATTATTTTATGTTTATCAGAATATATCTCTCCTGATTCGGTGTATCTCATTTCGCAAAGTCCCAGTAATTGTAAACCCATTCTTTTCATTTCCTGTTTGATGTTTTCCAGTTTACCCTTCTGCATGAGTGTTCTCATATTCCAAGTACCTATCTTTATAGTCTGTTTTATCTTTATTTTGCTTACAGTAGCTTGATGACGATCGGGTATCACCTGTAGCACGTGATGTCCCCTACCGAACGAGGAGTTTCCATTGGAATCACCCTTAACGTTGTTGTGATTTCTATTATTGTGGCTATTCATGATTGTACAAAGAAGTTACGACGGTGGTTTTCTGTTGCCTTTCGTTGGTTTGTTTACGGTTGGCTACGCTAGCCTTTGACTAAAAAGTCTCACCCACAAGGCAGTGGGTTTTTTTTTTACTTCGGGGTACCCTCCCTTAGCCTTTTACTCTCCTGAGCTTACCTGCAAGGCAGCAGGGCAGCTGCAGATTGTACTGTTTACTGCATACAGTAGCAGGTAACATTACCCGACCTGATACAATGAAAAATATATTAACATCAAAACAAATAATATCAGGACTGAAGCTGAGAACAGCAAAATGATATATTTTCTCAACATTCCTATATGGTGCAGAAACATGGACATTGGACAAGAAAACTACTCAAAATTGAAGCCTTTGAAATGTGAATTTATAGAAGAATTGAAAGAATTTGTCGGAAAGATAGAGGCAGACTAAGACTAAAATGGACGAGTAACATCAAAAGATGAACAAGCTAGCCTATGACAACCTGCACTTTCAAAGCAAGAAACAGAGTAGAAGTGGGCTCAATGGTAGCCAACCTTCGATGTGGAGACAGCGCTCGATGATTATGACAGAGTCATAGGCGTAGTCTCACTGGCATTACGCACATTAACGTCTACAACGACATAGGCGTAGTCTCACTGGCATTACGCACATTAACGTCTACAGCGACATAGGCGTAGTCTCACTGGCATTACGCACATTAACGTCTACAGCAACATAGGCGTAAATCCGTGGCAATACGCACATTAACGTCTACAGCAACATAGGCGTAATCTCCGTGGCAATACGCACATTAACGTCTACAGCAACATAGGCGTAATCTCCGTGGCAATACACACATCAGCATGTACAGAGACATAGACGTAATCTCCGTGGCAATGCACACATCAGCATGTACAGAGACATAGACGTAATCTCCGTGGCAATGCACACATTAACGTCTACAGCAACATAGACGTAATCTCCGTGGCAATACGCACATTAACGACTACAGCAACATAGACGTAATCTCCGTGGCAATACGCACATTAACGTCTACAGCAACATAGACGTAATCTCCGTGGCAATACGCACATTAACGTCTACAGCAACATAGACGTAATCTCCGTGGCAATACGCACATTAACGTCTACAGCAACATAGACGTAATCTCCGTGGCAATGCGCACATTAACGTCTACAGCAACATAGACGTAATCTCCGTGGCAATACGCACATCAGCATGTACAGAGACATAGACGTAATCTCCGTGGCAATACGCACATTAACGTCTACAGCAACATAGACGTAATCTCCGTGGCAATGCGCACATTAACGTCTACAGCAACATAGACGTAATCTCCGTGGCAATACGCACATCAGCATGTACAGAGACATAGACGTAATCTCTAAAAACAAATTCTCCTCCAAATTTCACTGGTTCAAGGTCACAGTCTCAGCGCTACGACTTCTTTCAGCGATCACCTTGACGGCGCTAAACCACGCCAGCCTAATTAATTGTCTTGACGTCACATTCTGATCAACAACAAACATTATGTATATGGTGGACGTCCGTTTTGGGTGTTGCTTAATGAACACACATTCTCATAACGCGTGTATAATGACTCAAGTGAGTGTAAGTGACGCATCGGATCAGTGTTTCCCAAATTCTATTAATTTGTGACCACCTTTGATAGCAGTCACGTGACCTGTGACTTCAACCATAACGTTAAGTAACTAGAGACTTCTATTATAACGTCAAGTAACTAGAGACGTCTATTATAACGTCAAGTAACTAGAGACGTCTATTATAACGTCAAGGAACTAGAGACGTCTATTATAACGTCAAGTAACTAGAGACGTCTATTATAACGTCAAGTAACTAGAGACGTCTATTATAACGTCAAGTAACTAGAGACGTCTATTATCACGTCAAGTAACTAGAGACGTCTATTATAACGTCAAGTAACTAGAGACGTCTATTATCACGTCAAGTAACTAGAGACGTCTATTATAACGTCAAGTAACTAGAGACGTCTATTATAACGTCAAGTAACTAGAGACGTCTATTATAACGTCAAGTAACTAGAGGCGTCTATTATAACGTCAAGTAACTAGAGACTTCTATTATAACGTCAAGTAACTAGAGACGTCTATTATAACGTCAAGTAACTAGAGACGTCTATTATAACGTCAAGTAACTAGAGACGTCTATAATAACATCAAGTAAGTAGAGACCTCTAATATAACGTCAAGTAACTAGAGACGTCTATTATAACGTCAAGTAACTAGAGACCTCTAATATAACGTCAAGTAACTAGAGACGTCTATTATAACGTCAAGTAACTAGAGACTTCTAATATAACGTCAAGTAACTAGAGACGTCTATTATAACGTCAAGTAACTAGAGACTTCTAATATAACGTCAAGTAACTAGAGACTTCTATTATAACGTCAAGTAACCAGCGACCTCTATTATAACGTCAAGTAACCAGCGACCTCTATTATAACGTCAAGTAACCAGGGACCTCTATTATAACGTCAAGTAACCAGGGACCTCTATTATAACGTCAAGTAACCAGGGACCTCTATTATAACGTCAAGTAACCAGGGACCTCTATTATAACGTCAAGAAACCTGCCACATTTTCAATAACGTCAAGTAACCAGGAACCTCTATTATAACATCAAGTAACCAGCGACCTCTGTTGTAACATCAAATATGTTCGGAGTGTAATGATGATGACCCGCAAATAACTCAATAACCAGCGACTTCTATTATAACGTCAAATAACCAGCGGCATCTGTTATAACGTCAAGTAACCTGCGATTTTTTTCTATAACGTCAAGTAAGAAGCTACTTCTATTACGACAAGTAACCAGAGACACCTTCTATAACATGAAGTAACCAGCGACCCCTTCTATAACATGAAGTAACCAGCGACCCCTTCTATAACATGAAGTAACCAGCGACCCCTTCTATAACATGAAGTAACCAGCGACCCCTTCTATAACATGAAGTAACCAGCGACCCCTTCTATAACATGAAGTAACCAGCGACCCCTTCTATAACATGAAGTAACCAGCGACCCCTTCTATAACATGAAGTAACCAGAGACACCTTCTATAACATGAAGTAACCAGCGACCCCTTCTATAACATGAAGTAACCAGCGACCCCTTCTATAACATGAAGTAACCAGCGATCCCTTCTATAACATGAAGTAACCAGCGACCCCTTCTATAACATGAAGTAACCAGCGATCCCTTCTATAACATGAATTAACCAGCGATCCCTTATATAACATTAAGTAACCTGCGACCCCTTCTATAACATGAAGTAACCAGCGACCCCTTCTACAACATGAAGTAACCAGCGACCCCGTCTATAACATGAAGTAACCAGCGACCCCTTCTACAACATGAAGTAACCAGCGACCCCGTCTATAACATGAAGTAACCAGAGACACCTTCTATAACATGAAGTAACCTGCGACCCCTTTCATAACATGAAGTAACATGCGACCCCTTCTATAACATGAAGTAACCTGCGACCCCTTCTATAACGCCAAGTAACATGAGTCCACTTCTATGACACAAAGTAATCTGCGACCCCTTTTATGGCGACAAGTTATATGACGCCACATTACATAGGATCCTTTCTATGACGCCACATCATCTACGACCCTTTCTATGACGCCACATTACATAAATGCCTTCTATGACGCCACATTACATACAATCCCTTCTATGACGCCACATCATCTACGACCCCTTCTATGACGCCACATTACATAAATCCCTTCTATGACGCCACATTACATACAATCCCTTGCATGACGCCACATCATCTACGACCCCTTTTATGGCGTCAAGTCAGCTGCGACCCCTTCTATGACGCCAAGTCACCTACGACCCCTTCTATGACGCCAAGTCACCTACGACCCCTTCTATGACGTCAAGTCACCTACGACCCCTTCTATGACGCCACATCATCTACGACCCCTTCTATGACGCCACATCATCTACGACCTCTTCTATGACGCCAAGTCACCTACGACCCCTTCTATGACGTCAAGTCACCTACGACCCCTTCTATGACGTCAAGTCACCTACGACCCCTTCTATGACGTCAAGTCACCTACGACCTCTTCTATGACGCCAAGTCACCTACGACCCCTTCTATGACGCCAAGTCACCTACGACCCCTTCTATGACGTCAAGTCACCTACGACCCCTTCTATGACGCCACATCATCTACGACCCCTTCTATGACGCCACATCATCTACGACCCCTTCTATGACGCCAAGTCACCTACGACCCCTTCTATGACGCCAAGTCACCTACGACCCCTTCTATGACGCCACATCATCTACGACCCCTTCTATGACGCCACATCATCTACAACCCCTTCTATGCCGCCATATCATCTACAACCCCTTCTATGACGCCACATCATCTACGACCCCTTCTATGACGCCACATCATCTACGACCCCTTCTATGACGCCACATTACCAACGACCTCGAGGAGAGGATGAACAGAACAGAAAAAGAACAACAAGAAGTGGAACTAGAAGAAATAACGATTCAACATATAACAACTTTATATAAGACTGTATAGACCGTTTGAAACTGTGGGGACACTACGAGATATGTGTGACGGTTACTGATTGCTCCCATTTGTTCATAATTGGAGAACCACTTTTACCAGGTGAACAAACATGGACAAGTAACAAGAAAAATAGCACGAAATGCATAACAAGAAAGAGGGAGATGTGAACGATGAGAAAAAGTAATGACAAGACAGGTTTCATAGATCTTGGTGTACCGAGAGTTTGGGGAGTGTCATAAATAAGGCGCTCTACAGTCAACCAGGAATGAATTCTGTGCTTCTTCTGTCACAAATAAGAAAGTACGTTCAAATGACTAAATCAGGAAATGACGTTGCTTAAATGACATTAATGACAACATGATAAACTTTGGGTCAAAAACGCATAATTCCTGAAGCAGACATAAAATGACAAAGAATAAATATGTGTTGTCTTATAAGTATTCCTAAAATAATATAAACTGTTAGACATGCGAACGACGTGTATTTATTATATCTTGCAGGAACTAACTGGAGATGGGAGACAAGATTAAGGAGACAAGATTAATGATACGCTTCTACATCCTGTTAGCCTCTAGTATCCTCTTTCTAAGCACCGAGCCCACTTCTTAGAATCCTCTTTCTACCCACCATACTCAACAACACAGCGAACCGAATGGTGTTAAGTAGAAAGCAAATCCCATAGACAAAAAAAATTAAGCCGTATAGAGACTAAATCTATTGGACAAAATAAATGAATAAAACTTCATTACAAGCAATCGTTTTCTTGTTTACAACAAAGACAAAGGTAAAGGTACGAGACTGCAATCGGAGTCTTGGCACGTTGGTTTTTTACCCATATGTGCTCGGCCGCCTATCCATAATTTGTCGGAGACTCTTGTCTAGTGTCGCCTCAAGCATCGTAACTCCTCACCTTCTCAGAGTGCTACCCTAGTATCTATTTCTGCAAGCGGCTAGGTCGACCGCGGGGGTGCTTTTTTCCAACCACGAGTATAATTCACACTGCTACCAGCGTTGTAGATATAGTAGTAGCATAATTCACACTGCTACCAGCGTTGTAGATATAGTAGCATGATTCACACTGCTACCAGCGTTGTAGATATAGTAGTAGCATAATTCACACTGCTACCAGCGTTGTAGATATAGTAGCAGTATAATTCACACTGCTACCAGCGTTGTAGATATAGTAGTAGCATAATTCACACTGCTACCAGCGTTGTAGATATAGTAGTAGCATAATTCACACTGCTACCAGCGTTGTAGATGTAGTAGTAGCATAATTCACACTGCTACCAGCGTTGTAGATATAGTAGTAGCATAATTCACACTGCCACCAGCGTTGTAGATATAGTAGCAGTATAATTCACACTGCTACCAGCGTTGTAGATATAGTAGTAGCATAATTCACACTGCTACCAACGTTGTAGATATAGTAGTAGCATAATTCACACTGCTACCAGCGTTGTAGATATAGTAGCAGTATAATTCACACTGCTACCAGCGTTGTAGATATAGTAGTAGCATAATTCACACTGCTACCAGCGTTGTAGATATAGTAGTAGCATAATTCACACTGCTACCAGCGTTGTAGATATAGTAGTAGCATAATTCACACTGCTACCAGAGTTGTAGATATAGTAGTAGCATAATTCACACTGCTACCAGCGTTGTAGATATAGTAGTAGTATAATTCACACTGAAACCAGCGTTGTAGATATAGTAGTAGCATAATTCACACTGCTACCAGCGTTATAGATATAGTAGTAGCATAATTCACACTGCTACCAGCGTTATAGATATAGTAGTAGCATAATTCACACTGCTACCAGCGTTGTAGATATAAAAAAAATAGTGAAGTACCCCCGTCACGCCAAGTGGCGTATAGGGAATATGGTATTAGTGACCATAAATTTTACAGACCTTCAGCACATGATTTTTCGGGTAATGTGGTCAGTATTACGCCCGTGCCGCTTTACTTTCCCAGAAAAAAATCCGGTACCCATTTAAGGCTGGGTGAACCCGGTAGCCGTCGGTTGGGATCGAACCTTACCCCTTGTCCTTTGTAGTCCAGTTCACTAACCACTGAGCTATCGCGGCGTTGTAGATATAGTAGTAGTATAATTCACACTGCTACCAGTGGGAGGTTGATCGAACAGCGGTAGCTAGTAAGAAGTTCAGTGGTGGTTGTGGTGGTAGTGGTGGCGGTGGCGACTGCCGCTGCTGCTCTTATTCTTCTTTTTTCTTCTAGCAGTAGTAACTGTAGTTGTATAGTAGTAGTTGTAACAGTAGTAGCGGTTGTATTATGTAGTATTTGTAGTAGTAGTTGTTGTAGTAATAGTTGTTGTAGTTGTAGTAGTAGTAGTTGTAGTAGTGGTTGCAGTAGTGTAGTAGTAGTAGTAGCAGTTGCAGTAATAGTAGTAGTAGTTGTAGTAGTAGCAGTAGGTGTAGTAGTAGTTGCAGTAGTGTAGTAGTGGTTGCAGTAGGTGTAGTAGTAGTTGTAGTAGCAGTAGGTGTAGTAGTAGTTGCAGTAGGTGTAGTAGTGGTTGCAGTAAGTGTAGTAGTAGTAGTAGCAGTTGTAGTAATAGTAGTAGTTGTAGTAGCAGTAGGTGTAGTAGTAGTAGCAGTAGGTGTAGTAGTAGTTGCAGTAGCAGTTGTAGTAGTAGTAGTTGTAGTAGTAGCAGTAGGTGTATTAGTAGTAGCAGTAGGTGTAGTAGTAGTAGTAATTGCAGTAGTGGTTGCAGTAGGTGTAGTAGTAGTAGCAGTAGGTGTAGTAGTAGTAGTAATTGCAGTAGTGGTTGCAGTAGGTGTAGTAGTAGTAGCAGTAGGTGTAGTAGTAGTTGCAGTAGTGTAGTAGTGGTTGCAGTAGTGTAGTAGTAGTTGCAGTAGGTGTAGTAGTGGTTGCATTAGTGTTGTAGTGGTTGCAGTAGTGTAGTAGTAGTAGTAGTGGCAGTTGTAGTAATAGTAGTAGTAGTTGTAGTAGTAGCAGTAGGTGTAGTAGTAGTTGCAGTAGTAATATAATAGTAGCGTAGTAGTTGTAGTAGTAATAGTAGTAGTATTAGTTGTAGTGGTGGTAGCACTAGTAGTTTCTGTCAATCATAGTTGACTATGGATTTTGCAATGCCCCTAGGAAATGTAATTTTTTTCTTTTCTTTGACCGTTTATTCTTATTCTCAATGAATTTGTCTGTCAAAAGCAGAAATAAGTGAGGAACAATGTAGATTTGTGGAAGGAAAGGGCACCAATAATGTGATATATATCTTAAGAACAGTGATAGAAAGATCTATAGAGGTAAAGAAAGATTTATATATGTGCTTTATAGACTACACGAAAGCATTTGACAAAGTAAAGCATGTGGAAATAATCAATATGCTGGAGAAATTAAACATTGATGGCAAGGATCTGCAAATCATAAAAAAACATGTACTGGCAACAAACAGGAGCTATACGAATTAACAACCAAACAGGACAATTCCAATATATAAAACAAGGAGTCAGACAAGGCTGTGTTCTGTCACCGGATTTGTTTTCACTTTACAGCGAATATATTATGAGATTAATAGTAGACAAAAAAGGAATTGAAGTCAACGGTCACAACATAAATAATGTGCGATATGCGGATGACACAGTCTTAATAGCAGAGACACGGAATGAGCTACAAGAAATGATAGACATTATAGTAAAAGAAAGCAACAAGAAAGGTCTCAGTCTGAATAGTAAGAAAACAGAAGTAATGGTTATATCGAAGAAACAATCATCACCATCATGCAGCATAAAAATAAACGAGACAAATCTGAAACAAGTGCAACGCGTCAAATACTTGGGCACAATAATAACATCAGATGGAAGATGCACTACAGAAATAAAAAGCAGAATAGCTCAGGCCAAAATAGCATTCCAGAAAATGAAAAATATCTTATGCAACAAATCTATGTCAATAAAAATGAGAAAGAGAGTTCATCGGTGCTATATAGAACCAATTCTGACCTATGGAAGCGAATCATGGACAGTAGACAAACAAATGAAAAGACGATTGGAGGCCACAGAGATGGGATTTCTCAGAAGAATGTTGAAAGTTCCCTAGACAGCTAAAAAGACCAATGAGGAAGTTCTCAAAGAGGCCAACACAAAAAGGCAGCTCTTAAAAAACATTAGAAAGAAACAATCAACATTTTTCGGGCACATCATGAGAAGAGGAAAGTTGGAATACTTGGTTACAACTGGCAAAATAAAAGGAAAGAGAGATCGCGGACGACAAAGAGAGAAAATACTGGATAACTTGGTGTCATGACATAGAAAACAATCAACAACAGAACTGATACGATGTACTGTGGATAGAAGATTGTGGAGGGATATGATCACCTACGCCAACCGGTATGGCACATGATGATGAATCTGTCTGCTTCTTGCTTTGAGTTGTAGCTTTAGAGTGTGTTTCCGAAGATTGCGGAAAATAAGAAACATCATGATGTTAAATTTGAAATATCTTGTATGATGTTAAATTTGAAATATCTTGTATGGTGTTACATTTGAAATATCTTGTATGATGTTAAATTTGAATATCTTGTATGGTGTTAAATTTGAAATATCTTGTATGATGTTAAATTTGAAATATCTTGTATGATGTTAAATTTGAAATATCTTGTATGGTGTTAAATTTGAAATATCTTGTATGATGTTAAATTTGAAATATCTTGTATGATGTTAAATTTGAAATATCTTGTATGGTGTTAAATTTGAAATATCTTGTATGGTGTTAAATTTGAAATATCTTGTATGCTGTTAAATTTGAAATATCTTGTATGATGTTAAATTTGAAATATCTTGTATGATGTTAAATTTGAAATATCTTGTATGGTGTTAAATTTGAAATATCTTGTATGATGTTAAATTTGAAATATCTTGTATGACGTTAAATTTGAAATATCTTGTATGATGTTAAATTAGAAATATCTTGTATGGTGTTCAATTTAAAATAACTTGTATGGTGTTAAATTTGAAATATCTTGTATGGTGTTGAATTTGAAATATCTTGTATGGTGTTAAATTTGAAATATCTTGTATGATGTTAAATTTGAAATATCTTGTATGGTGTTAAATTTGAAATATCTTCTATGGTGTTAAATTTGAAATATCTTGTATGATGTTAAATTTGAAATATCTTGTATGGTGTTAAATTTGAAATATCTTGTATGGTGTTAAATTTGAAATATCTTGTATGGTGTTAAATTTGAAATATCTTGTATGATGTTAAATTTGAAATATCTTGTATGGTGTTAAATTTGAAATATATTGTATGATGTTAAATTTGAAATATCTTGTATGGTGTTAAATTTGAAATATCTTGTATGATGTTAAATTTGAAATATCTTGTATGGTGTTAAATTTGAAATATCTTGTATGATGTTAAATTTGAAATATCTTGTATGATGTTAAATTTGAAATATCTTGTATGATGTTAAATTTGAAATACAGTGTATCTTGTATGGTGTTAAATTTGAAATATCTTGTATGGTGTTAAATTTGAAATATCTTGTATGATGTTAAATTTGAAATATCTTGTACGATGTTAAATTTGAAACATCTTGTATGATGTTAAATGGGAAATATCTTGTATGGTGTTAAATTTGAAATATCTTGTATGGTGTTAAATTTGAAATATCTTGTATGGTGTTAAATTTGAAATATCTTGTATGATGTTAAATTTGAAATATCTTGTATGGTGTTGAATTTGAAATATCTTGTATGATGTTAAATTTGAAATATCTTGTATGATGTTAAATTTGAAATATCTTGTATGGTGTTAAATTTGAAATATCTTTTATGGTGTTAAATTTGAAATATCTTGTATGGTGTTAAATTTGAAATATCTTGTATGGTGTTAAATTTGAAATATCTTGTATGGTGTTAAATTTGAAATATCTTGTATGATGTTAAATTTGAAATATCATGTATGGTGTTAAATTTGAAATATCTTGTATGATGTTAAATTTGAAATATCTTGTATGGTGTTAAATTTGAAATATCTTGTATGATGTTAAATTTGAAATATCTTGTATGGTGTTAAATTTGAAATATCTTGTATGGTGTTAAATTTGAAATATCTTGTATGATGTTAAATTTGAAATATCTTGTATGATGTTAAATTTGAAATATCTTGTATGATGTTAAATTTGAAATATCTTGTATGGTGTAAAATTGAAATATCTTGTATGATGTTAAATTCGAAATATCCTGTATGGTGTTAAATTTGAAATATCTTGTATGATGTTAAATTTGAAATATCTTGTATGATGTTAAATTTGAAATATCTTGTATGGTGTTAAATTTGAAATATCTTGTATGGTGTTAAATTTGAAATATCTTGTATGGTGTTAAATTTGAAATATCTTGTATGGTGTTAAATTTGAAATATCTTGTATGATGTTTAATTTGAAATATCTTGTATGGTGTTAAATTTGAAATATCTTGTATGGTGTTAAATTTGAAATATCTTGTATGATGTTAAATTTGAAATATCTTGTATGGTGTTAAATTTGAAATATCTTGTATGGTGTTAAATTTGAAATATCTTGTATGGTGTTAAATTTGAAATATCTTGTATGGTGTTAAATTTGAAATATCTTGTATGGTGTTAAATTTGAAATATCTTGTATGGTGTTAAATTTGAAATATCTTGTATTATGTTAAATTTGAAATATCTTGTATGGTGTTAAATTTGAAATATCTTGTATGGTGTTAAATTTGAAATATCTTGTATGGTGTTACATTTGAAATATCTTGTATGGTGTTAAATTTTGAAGAAATATCTTGTGTGATGTTAAATTCTGTAGAAATATCTTGAATGAAATATCTTGAATGGTGCGAAATTTTCAAGAAATATCTTGTATGGTGTTAAATTATTGTTGAAATATCGTGTTTGGTGTTAATTTGTGTATAAATATTTTGTATGGTGTTAATTTTGTGTAGAAATATCTTGTATGTTGTTAATTAATTTTTGTATAAATATCTTGTATGGTGTTAATTTTTGTAGAAATATCTTGTATGTTGTTAATTAATTTTTGTAGAAATATCTTGTATGTTGTTAGTTTTTCAAGAAATATCTTGTATGTTGTTAATTTTTCAAGAAATATTTTGTATGTTGTTAATTTTTCAAGAAATATTTTGTACGGTGTTAATTTTTCAAGAAATATCTTGTATGGTGTTAATTTTTCAATAAATATTTTGTACGGTGTTAATTTTTCAAGAAATATCTTGTACGGTGTTAATTTTTCAAGAAATATTTTGTACGGTGTTAATTTTTCAAGAAATATTTTGTATGGTGTTAATTTTTTGTACAAATATCTTGTATGGTGTTAATTTTTTGTACAAATATCTTGTACCGTGTTAATTTTTTGTACAAATATCTTGTATGGTGTTAATTTTTTGTACAAATATCTTGTACCGTGTTAATTTTTTGTACAAATATCTTGTATGGTGTTAATTTTTTGTACAAATATCTTGTACCGTGTTAATTTTTTGTACAAATATCTTGTATGGTGTTAATTTTTTGTACAAATATTTTGTATGGTGTTAATTTTTTGTACAAATATCTTGTATGGTGTTAATTTTTCAAGAAATATCTTGTATGGTGTTAATTAATTTTTTGTAGAAATATCTTGTATGGTGTTAATTAATTTTTTTGTAGAAATATCGTGTATGGTGTTTATTAATTTTCTGTAGAAATATATTGTATGGTATTAATTTTTGGTAGAAATAATATTCTTGTATTGTGTTAATTTTTGTAGAAATATTTTGTATGGTGTTAAATTTTGAAGTTTAAAAAATCATCATTTTTCGTTTAATATTATTCAAATGAATAAATAGTGCAAGACATTGAAGATGTGAGAAAGTAGTGTTAATTATATTTTTGACGTTTCTATGTGGGGTTGAATATTTTGGAATTGACTAAATAGTTTTAAATATTGAGAAAATGTAAGAAATGTTAAATATTGAGAAAATATAAGAGATGTTAAATATTGAGAAAATGTAAGAAATGTTAAATATTGATAAAATGTAAGATATGTTAAATATTAAGAAAATGTAAGAAATGTTAAATATTGAGAAAATGTAAGAAATGTTAAATACTGAGAAAATGTAAGAAATGTTAAATACTAAGAAAATGTAAGAAATTTTAAATATTGAGAACATGTAAGAAATGTTAAATATTGAGAAAATGTAAGAAATGTTAAATACTGAGAAAATGTAAGAAATGTTAAATATTGAGAAAATGTAAGAAATGTTAAATATTTAGAAAGTGTAAGAAATGTTAAATATTGAGAAAATGTAAGAAATGTTAAATATTGAGAAAATGTAAGAAATGTTAAATACTGAGAAAATGTAAGGTATGTTAAATATTAAGAAAATGTAAGAAATGTTAAATATTGAGAAAATGTAAGAAATGTTAAATATTGAGAAAATGTAAGAAATGTTAAATACTAAGAAAATGTAAGAAATGTTAAATATTGAGAAAATGTAAGAAATGTTAAATACTGAGAAAATGTCAGAAATATTAAATATTGAGAAAATGTAAGAAATGTTAAATATTGAGAAAGTGTAAGAAATGTTAAATATTGAGAAAATGTAAGAAATGTTAAATATTGAGAAAATGTAAGAAATGTTAAATACTGAGAAAATGACTAATTTTGTTAAATGTTGAGAAAATGACTAATTTTGTTAAATATTGAGAAAAAGACTAAATTTGGTTAAATATTGAGAAAAAGACTAAATTTGGTTAAATTTTGAGAAAAAGACTAAATTTTTTTTAATATTGAGAAAATGACTAAATTTTTTTAAATGTTGAGAAAATGTGGGAGCCGCAATAGCTCAGTGGTTAGTGAACTGGACTACAAAGGACAAGGGTAGGGTTCGATCCCAACCGACGGCTTCTGGGTACACCCAGCCTTTAATGGGTACCAGATTTTTTTCTGGGAAAGTAAAGCAGCACGGGCGTAATACCGACCACATTACCCCAAAAATCATGTGCCGAAGGTCTGTCAAATATAGGATCACTAACACCATATTTCCCTATGCGCCACTTGGCGTGACGGGGGTACTTAGAACTTTTAGACTTAATTGAGAAAATGTCTTAAATTAATTTTTTTTTATATTGAAAAAATGGCTAAATTTGGTTAAATATTGAGAAAATACCTAATTTTTATTTGTATATTGAAAGAATGGCTAAATGTAACATATTAACGAAATGTCAGAAATGTGTCAAACAAGCGATGACTTAAATGTTGTCAACATTTAGAACAACACATATTCCGAGACCCAGCAACCGTTGGAACAAGGCCGAAGTAATCAATTGGTAACCAAAACATTGAGTAGAAAGCCTTCAAACCACTGGCATCCACACAGTGAGCACTCCACCAGGCATACACGTGTGTATATTTATGGCTTATTAACATCGCCATTACGTGTCGTGAAATATAATAAAACCAGTTATTTTATGATTAATTAGCATTTAATCATTTCATGAATTTTGTTATTTCTTTGAAATTGTTTCCTTTTATATGAACTGACTTTACCAACAACCTTTCACATTTTTGCTTCAACAAAGTACGTGTATGTATAATATGTGTATGCGAGTGTGTGCATACATAAACACAAACATATAAACATTTATCCCATAAACGGTATGATATGTTTTTGCTACTGGACACCTTTTCTATAATTCCAGCTGAGATCACGATTGTCTCATATGCGAGATCACTCATTCATTTTACAACAATAAAAGATGCCCTATTTGTCAAAGACTTCAATCTCCGTGTGTTTGTGTCTCTCTCCACGTAGGCTCTAATACATTTATCTTGTAGCCAAAGGTTTGAAATATATTGTTATATATATGTATATATATATATAAGAAATAAAACTACCATTTGACATTATAAAAGTTAGGGAATAAGGTATCTCAAAAGTTAAAAATGTTTGAACGCACAACGCATCACGGAATATATTCACACACTACAATCTACATTATCATGCATAAATTATGATAAATTATTATTTACTTCCATTTAGACCTGGTAAAACTAACAGATGATACTAAACATTATTTCTAATAATAATAGAAAAAAAACGGAAGAATGAAAGAGCAAGCCTTCAATAAAAGAAAAACTGATAATGTTGGAATATTTACCTTTCTTTCTGAACATCCAGGTAATCCACAAAATAGTGCGCGAGTCGCACTCGTCTTAAAAATGAGTCGTACTGTGGGTTTTAGCCCTCGATATCAGTCTCGGGTCTTTGCTGTGTTAACGAGGCAATCACGTGTTACTGAGTATGACCAACGGCGTTAAAGTAAACCTCGTTTAAGGACAAGCACAAACCTCTCCCTTATTTCCTTGTCGCCAGCAATAAATGCAACGATAAACAAGAGTTAACGGTATAAAGTCAAAGAGTTAACCGACTATGTATAAGCTTTGATCTGTTCATGCGTGCCAAATATGGCATTTATTTTGGATAATTCGCCCATTTTGTTCAAGTTGATCGATAATGCTTGAGAAATGGAATTCTTTTTTCTTTAATTGATTCATCAAAAATAGATACTTGAGTTGTATGTTGTGTTGTTGTTGTTGCAACATTTGTGTCAGATGTGGCGGTCAGTATTGGCAGATATAGAGATGACTACTAGCAAGATAGCGATGACAAAGTGAGAGCTCTTGACAAGGCCCCTCTTATGTGTCCCCTGTTCTCATCTTATACCACATTCTCTTTCTCCATTTTGAGATCTGTTTCCAACACGCCACCATTCTCCCGCAAGTCACAGCGGGCGCACTAACTACGCCCCTTCATATCGCATGTATGGCTGCACCAAATGTTGCATTCCGTCTCTGCAGTCGTTGCTGACAGTGGCAGTTCTCAAACACTTTCTCCAGTCGACACTGACCGGTACTCTCTTTTAATTATCAAACTTGCTGCAAGACTTATTTCAGTCTTGATAACTTCTGTCAATCTTGATATCTTCTTTCAGTCTTGATATCTTCTTTTAGTCTTGATAACTTCTTTTAGTTTTGATAACTTCTTTCAGTCTTGATAACTTCTGTCAGTCTTGATATCTTCTTTTATTCTTGATAACTTCTGTCAGTCTTGATATCTTCTTTTAGTCTTGATAACTTCTGTCAGTCTTGATATCTTCTTTTAGTTTTGATAACTTCTTTTAGTTTTGATAACTTCTTTCAGTCTTGATAACTTCTTTTAGTTTTGATAACTTCTTTCAGTCTTGATAACTTCTTTTAGTTTTGATAACTTCTTTCAGTCTTGATATCTTCTTTTAGTTTTGATAACTTCTGTCAGTCTTGATATCTTCTTTGAGTTTTGATAACTTCTGTCAGTCTTGATATCTTCTTTTAGTTTTGATAACTTCTGTCAGTCTTGATATCTTCTTTTAGTTTTGATAACTTCTGTCAGTCTTGATATCTTCCTTTAGTTTTGATAACTTCTTTCAGTCTTGATATCTTCTTTTAGTTTTGATAACTTCTGTCAGTCTTGATAACTTCTTTTAGTCTTGATATCTTCTTTTAGTTTTGATAACTTCTGCCAGTCTTGATATCTTCTTTTAGTTTTGATAACTTCTGTCAGTCTTGATATCTTCTTTTAGTCTTGATATCTTCTTTTAGTCTTGATAACTTCTGTCAGTCTTGATATCTTCTTTCAGTCTTTATATCTTCTTTTAGTCTTGATAACTTCTGTCAGTCTTGATATCTTCTTTTAGTCTTGATAACTTCTGTCAGTCTTGATATCTTCTTTTAGTTTTGATAACTTCTTTTAGTTTTGATAAATTCTTTTAGTTTTGATAACTTCTTTCAGTCTTGAAAACTTCTTTTAGTTTTTATAACTTCTTTCAGTCTTGATAACTTCTTTTAGTTTTGATAACTTCTTTCAGTCTTGATAACTTCTTTTAGTTTTGATAACTTCTTTCAGTCTTGATATCTTCTTTCAGTCTTGATAACTTATGTCAGTCTTGATAACTTCTGTCATTCTTGACATCTTCTTATAGTTTTGATAACTTCTTTCAGTCTTGATATCTTCTTTTAGTTTTGATAACTTCTTTCAGTCTTGAAATCTTCTTTTAGTTTTGATAACTTCTGTCAGTCTTGATATTGTCTTACAGTCTTGATATCTTCTTTCAGTCTTGATATTTTCTTTCAGTCTTGATAGCTTCTTTCAATCTTGATATCTTCTTTCAGTCTTGATATCTTCTTTCAGTCTTGATATCTTCTTTCAATCTTGATATCTTCTTTCAGTCTTGATATCTTCTTTCAGTCTTGATATCTTCTTTCAATCTTGATATCTTCTTACAGCCTTGATATTTTCTTTCAGTCTTGATATTTTCTTACAGTCTTGATATTTTCTTTCAGTCTTGATATCTTCTTTCAGTCTTGATATTTTCTTTCAGTCTTGATATCTTCTTTCAGTCTTGATATTTTCTTTCAGTCTTGATATTTTCTTACAGTCTTGATATTTTCTGTCAGTCTTGATATTTTCTTACAGTCTTAATATTTTCTTTCAGTCTTGATATTTTCTTACAGTCTTGATATTTTCTTACAGTCTTGATATTTTCTTTCAGTCTTGATATTTTCTTACAGTCTTGATATTTTCTTACAGTCTTGATATTTTCTTTCAGTCTTGATATTTTCTTTCAGTCTTGATATTTTCTTACAGTCTTGATATTTTCTTACAGTCTTGATATTTTCTTACAGTCTTGATATTTTCTTACAGTCTTGATATTTTCTTACAGTCTTGATATTTTCTTACAGCCTTGATATTTTCTTTCAGTCTTGATATTTTCTTTCAGTCTTGATATTTTCTTACAGTCTTGATATTTTCTTTCAGTCTTGATATTGTCTTACAGTCTTGATAACTTCTTACAGTCTTGATAACTTCTTACAGTCTTGATAACTTCTTACATTCTTGATAACTTCTTACATTCTTGATAACTTCTTGCATTCTTGATAACTTCTTACATTCTTGATAACTTCTTAAAGTCTTGATAACTTCTTACATTCTTAATAACTTCTTACATTCTTGATAACTTCTTACATTCTTGATAACTTCTTACAGTCTTGATAACTTCTTACATTCTTGATAACTTCTTAAAGTCTTGATAACTTCTTACATTCTTAATAACTTCTTACATTCTTGATAACTTCTTTTAGTTTTGATAACTTCTTTCAGTCTTGATATCTTCTTTCAGTCTTGATAACTTATGTCAGTCTTGATAACTTCTGTCATTCTTGACATCTTCTTATAGTTTTGATAACTTCTTTCAGTCTTGATATCTTCTTTAAGTTTTGATAACTTCTTTCAGTCTTGATATCTTCTTTTAGTTTTGATAACTTCTTTCAGTCTTGATATCTTCTTTTAGTTTTGATAACTTCTGTCAGTCTTGATATTGTCTTACAGTCTTGATATCTTCTTTCAGTCTTGATATATTCTTTCAGTCTTGATATCTTCTTTCAATCTTGATATCTTCTTTCAGTCTTGATATCTTCTTTCAGTCTTGATATCTTCTTTCAATCTTGATTTCTTCTTACAGCCTTGATATTTTCTTTCAGTCTTGATATTCTTTCAGTCTTGATATCTTCTTACAGTCTTGATATTTTCTTTCAGTCTTGATATCTTCTTTCAGTCTTGATATTTTCTTTCAGTCTTGATATCTTCTTTCAGTCTTGATATTTTCTTTCAGTCTTGATATTTTCTTACAGTCTTGATATTTTCTGTCAGTCTTGATATTTTCTTACAGTCTTAATATTTTTTTTCAGTCTTGATATTTTCTTACAGTCTTGATATTTTCTTACAGTCTTGATATTTTCTTTCAGTCTTGATATTTTCTTACAGTCTTGATATTTTCTTACAGTCTTGATATTTTCTTACAGTCTTGATATTTTCTTACAGCCTTGATATTTTCTTTCAGTCTTGATATTTTCTTACAGTCTTGATATTTTCTTTCAGTCTTGATATTTTCTTACAGTCTTGATATTTTCTTTCAGTCTTGATATTGTCTTACAGTCTTGATAACTTCTTACAGTCTTGATAACTTCTTACAGTCTTGATAACTTCTTACATTCTTGATAACTTCTTACATTCTTGATAACTTCTTGCATTCTTGATAACTTCTTACATTCTTGATAACTTCTTAAAGTCTTGATAACTTCTTACATTCTTAATAACTTCTTACATTCTTGATAACTTCTTACATTCTTGATAACTTCTTACAGTCTTGATAACTTCTTACATTCTTGATAACTTCTTAAAGTCTTGATAACTTCTTACATTCTTAATAACTTCTTACATTCTTGATAACTTCTTTTAGTTTTGATAACTTCTTTCAGTCTTGATATCTTCTTTCAGTCTTGATAACTTATGTCAGTCTTGATAACTTCTGTCATTCTTGACATCTTCTTATAGTTTTGATAACTTCTTTCAGTCTTGATATCTTCTTTTAGTTTTGATAACTTCTTTCAGTCTTGATATCTTCTTTTAGTTTGATAACTTCTTTCAGTCTTGATATCTTCTTTTAGTTTTGATAACTTCTGTCAGTCTTGATATTGTCTTACAGTCTTGATATCTTCTTTCAGTCTTGATATATTCTTTCAGTCTTGATATCTTCTTTCAATCTTGATATCTTCTTTCAGTCATGATATCTTCTTTCAATCTTGATATCTTCTTACAGCCTTGATATTTTCTTTCAGTCTTGATATTCTTTCAGTCTTGATATCTTCTTTCAATCTTGATATCTTCTTTCAGTCTTGATATCTTCTTTCAGTCTTGATATCTTCTTTCAGTCTTGATATCTTCTTTCAATCTTGATGTCTTCTTTCAGTCTTGATATCTTCTTTCAGTCTTGATATCTTCTTTCAATTTTGATATTTTCTTACAGCCTTGATATTTTCTTTCAGTCTTGATATTTTCTTACAGTCTTGATATTTTCTTTCAGTCTTGATATTTTCTTACAGTCTTGATATTTTCTTTCAGTCTTGATATCTTCTTTCAGTCTTGATATTTTCTTTCAGTCTTGATATTTTCTTACAGTCTTGATATTTTCTTTCAGTCTTGATATCTTCTTTCAGTCTTGATATTTTCTTTCAGTCTTGATATTTTCTTACAGTCTTGATATTTTCTGTCAGTCTTGATATTTTCTTACAGTCTTGATATTTTCTTTCAGTCTTGATATTTTCTTACAGTCTTGTTATTTTCTTACAGCCTTGGTATTTTCTTTCAGTCTTGATATTTTCTTACAGTCTTGATATTTTCTTACAGTCTTGATATTTTCTTTCAGTCTTGATATTTTCCTTCAGTCTTGATATTTTCTTACAGTCTTGATATTTTCTTACAGTCTTGATATTTTCTTACAGTCTTGATATTTTCTTACTGTCTTGATATTTTCTTACAGCCTTGATATTTTCTTTCAGTCTTGATATTTTCTTACAGTCTTGATATTTTCTTTCAGTCTTGATATTTTCTTACAGTCTTGATATTTTCTTTCAGTCTTGATATTGTCTTACAGTCTTGATAACTTCTTACATTCTTGATAACTTCTTACATTCTTGATAACTTCTTACATTCTTGATAACTTCTTACATTCTTGATAACTTCTTAAAGTCTTGATAACTTCTTACATTCTTGATAACTTCTTACAATCTTGATAACTTCTTACAATCTTGATAACTTCTTACAGTCTTGATAACTTTTTACAGTCTTGATAACTTTTTATAGTCTTGATAACTTCTTACAGTCTTGATAACTTCTTTCAGTCTTGATAACTTCTTACAGTCTTGATATCTTCTTAGTCTTGATAACTTCTTTCAGTCTTGATATCTTCTTTCAGTCTTGATATCTTCTTTTAGTAATGATAACTTCTTTCACTCTTGATAACTTCTTTAAGTATATAATTTAATCTTAATAACTTCTTTCATATTTTATTTTTGATAACTTCTTTCAGTCTTGATATCTTCTTTTAGTAATGATAACTTCTTTCAGTCTTGATATTTTCTTTTAGTAATGATAACTTCTTTCAGTCTTGATATTTTCTTTTAGTAATGATAACTTCTTTCAGTCTTGATATTTTCTTTTAGTAATGATAACTTCTTTCAGTCTTGATATCTTCTTTTAGTAATGATAACTCCTTTCAGTCTTGATATTTTCTTTCAGTCTTGGCAACTTCTTTAGATCTACTATTCAATCTTTAAAACTTCTTCAATTTGGATAACTTCCTTTAGTCTATAATTCAATGTTGATAACTTCTTTCAGTCTTGATAACTTCTTTAAGTCCATATTTCAGTATTGATAACTCCATTCAGTCTTGATTACATTTTAAAATCTTTATAAATATATTTATTTTAAATCATGAGAACGTTTACAGTCTTGATAACTTATTTCAGTCTATTTGTCAATCTTTTTTCAGGCTATATTTCAGTCTTGATAACTTATTTCAGTCTATTTGTCAATCTTTTTTCAGGCTATATTTCAGTCTTGATAACTTATTTCAGTCTATTTGTCAATCTTTTTTCAGGCTATATTTCAGTCTTGATAACTTATTTCAGTCTATGTGTCAATCTTTTTTCAGGCTATATTTCAGTTTTGATAACTTGTTTTCAGTTGTTAGCTCTGTGTCAGCAGCAGTGAAAGAAAGAGCACGGCACGAGGCGGTGGGGGACGAATCAAAGTCACCTACAAACATGATCAGATTGACCAGGGACAAATCAGGAGACAAGGAAGACACGAGAAGACGAGACCTCGAGACAGATCACAAAGCTCATTGATGTCTACAAGATGTAGCAAGGGTGAAGCAACTCTTGACATATACCCCAATAAGGGACATAATAAGCAGGACAAATAAATGCAATACCGCTCAGTCTTTCTAATCATATATCATCATTACAGAGTGCTGTCTCCGCATCAAAGTTTGGCTACCATGAAACACCATTCCGCTTTGTCTCTTGTTTTGATAGCATAGGCTGTCATAGACTGACATGTCCATCTTTTGATGTTACTGGTCCATGTTAGCTTTGGTTTATCCCTCCCTGTTTTACCTTGTATTTTCCCTTTCAAGATTACTTTTAGTAGGCTGTTGTGTTTTTTAACATAACACCCCAAATACCTAATGCTTATCAATCCGTCGTATTGTTGAACTATTAGTAAAGCAAATCAATCCGTCCTATTGTTGAACTATTAGTAAAGCAAATCAATCCGTCCTATTGTTGAACTATTAGTAGAGCAAATCAATCCGTCCTATTGTTGAACTATTAGTAAAGCAAATCAATCCGTCCTATTGTTGAACTATTAGTAAAGATAATCAATCCGTCCTATTGTTGAACTATTAGTAAAGATAATCAATCCGTCCTATTGTTGAACTCTTAGTAATGCATATCAATCCGTCCTATTGTTGAACTCTTAGTAAAGCAAATCAATCCGTCGTTTTGTTGAACTCTTAGTAAAGCAAATCAATCCGTCCTATTGTTGAACTCTTAGTAAAGCAAATCAATCCGTCCTATTGTTGAACTATTAGTAAAGCAAATCAATCCGTCTTATTGTTGAACTATTAGTAAAGCAAATCAATCCGTCCTATTGTTGAACTATTAGTAAAGATAATCAATCCGTCTTATTGTTGAACTATTAGTAAAGATAATCAATCCGTCTTATTGTTGAACTATTAGTAAAGATAATCAATCCGTCTTATTGTTGAACTATTAGTAAAGATAATCAATCCGTCCTATTGTTGAACTCTTAGTAAAGCATATCAATCCGTCCTATTGTTGAACTCTTAGTAAAGCAAATCATTCCGTCCTATTGGTGAACAGGTCAGTAATGCTTCGCTATCGCTCTTTTTCTTTAACTCTTAAGAGAAGAAGCTCAACATGAGAACCACAGATGTTCACACGGCACCTCTCTTTTAAGATAGCAATCCCAACATGAAAACCACAGGTAATGACACGATAATACATCTCTTTTAAGATAGCAATCCCAACATGAAAACCACAGGTAATTACACGATAATACATCTCTTTTAAGATAGCAATCCCAACATGAAAACCACAGGTAATGACACGATAATACATCTCTTTTAAGATAGCAATCCCAACATGAAAACCACAGGTAATGACACGATAATATATCTCTTTTAAGATAGCAATCCCAACATGAAAACCACAGGTAATGACACGATAATACATCTCTTAAGATAGCAATCCCAACATGAAAACCACAGGTAATGACACGATAATACATCTCTTTTAAGATAGCAATCCCAACATGAAAACCACAGGTAATGACACGATAATACATCTCTTTTAAGATAGCAATCCCAACATGAAAACCACAGGTAATGACACGATAATACCTCTCTTTTAAGATAGCAATCCCAACATGAAAACCACAGGTAATTACACGATAATACCTTTCTTTTAAGATAGCAATCCCAACATGAAAACCACAGGCAATGACACGATAATACCTCTCTTTTAAGATAACAATCCCAGCTTGAACACCGCAGGTAATGACACGAAAATACCTCTCTTTTAAGATAACAATCCCAGCTTGAACACCGCAGGTTATTACGCAAAAATATCTCTCTTTTAAGATAAAAAAGCCAACTTTAAAACCGCAGGTTATTACACGAAAATATCTCTCATTTAAGATAAAAAAGCCAACTTTAAAACCCCCGGTTATTACACGAAAATATCTCTCTTTTAAGATAAAAAAGCCAACTTTAAAACCGCAGGTTATTAACAAAAATATCTCTCTTTTAACATAAAAATGCCAACTGAAAAACCGCAGGTTATTACACGATCTTCTTTTAGTCTTGATAACTTCTTTTAGTTTTGATAACTTCTTTCAGTCTTGATAACTTCTGTCAGTCTTGATATCTTCTTTCAGTCTTGATATCTTCTTTTAGTCTTGATATCTTCTTTCAGTCTTGATATCTTCTTTTAGTCTTGATAACTTCTTTTAGTTTTGATAACTTCTTTCAGTCTTGATAACTTCTTTTATTCTTGATATCTTCTTTTAGTCTTGATAACTTCTGTCAGTCTTGATATCTTCTTTTAGTCTTGATAACTTCTGTCAGTCCTGATAACTTCTTTTAGTCTTGATAACTTCTGTCAGTCTTGATATCTTCTTTTAGTTTTGATAACTTCTTTCAGTCTTGATAACTTCTTTTAGTTTTGATAACTTCTTTCAGTCTTGATATCTTCTTTCAGTTTTGATAACTTCTTTTAGTTTTGATAACTTCTTTCAGTCTTGATAACTTCTGTCAGTCTTGATAACTTCTTTTAGTCTTGATATCTTCTTTTAGTTTTGATAACTTCTGTCAGTCTAGATATCTTCTTTCAGTCTTGATATCTTCTTTTAGTCTTGATAACTTCTTTTAGTCTTGATATCTTCTTTTAGTCTTGATAACTTCTGTCAGTCTTGATATCTTCTTTTAGTCTTGATATCTTCTTTTAGTTTTGATAACTTCTGTCAGTCTTGATATCTTCTTTCAGTCTTGATATCTTCTTTTAGTCTTGATAACTTCTGTCAGTCTTGATATCTTCTTTCAGTCTTTATATCTTCTTTTAGTCTTGATAACTTCTGTCAGTCTTGATATCTTCTTTTAGTTTTGATAACTTCTTTTAGTTTTGATAACTTCTTTCAGTCTTGATAACTTCTTTTAGTT
This sequence comes from Megaustenia siamemsis, assembly GCA_032433765.1. Lineage (NCBI taxonomy): Eukaryota > Metazoa > Mollusca > Gastropoda > Stylommatophora > Ariophantidae > Megaustenia > Megaustenia siamemsis. The sequence goes on along the minus strand of JAVIAB010000046.1, from coordinate 56,029,916 downwards.
TTGATAACTTCTTTTAGTTTTGATAACTTCTTTCAGTCTTGAAATCTTCTTTTAGTTTTGATAACTTCTGTCAGTCTTGATATTGTCTTACAGTCTTGATATCTTCTTTCAGTCTTGATATTTTCTTTCAGTCTTGATATCTTCTTTCAATCTTGATATCTTCTTTCAGTCTTTATATCTTCTTTCAATCTTGATATCTTCTTTCAGTCTTGATATCTTCTTTCAGTCTTGATATCTTCTTTCAATCTTGATATCTTCTTACAGCCTTGATATTTTCTTTCAGTCTTGATATTCTTTCAGTCTTGATATCTTCTTTCAATCTTGATATCTTCTTTCAGTCTTGATATCTTCTTTCAGTCTTGATATCTTCTTTCAGTCTTGATATCTTCTTTCAATCTTGATATCTTCTTTCAGTCTTGATATCTTCTTTCAATCTTGATATCTTCTTACAGCCTTGATATTTTCTTTCAGTCTTGATATCTTCTTTCAATCTTGATATCTTCTTACAGCCTTGATATTTTCTTTCAGTCTTGATATCTTCTTTCAATCTTGATATCTTCTTACAGCCTTGATATTTTCTTTCAGTCTTGATATTCTTTCAGTCTTGATATCTTCTTTCAATCTTGATATCTTCTTTCAGTCTTGATATCTTCTTTCAGTCTTGATATCTTCTTTTAGTCTTGATATCTTCTTTCAATCTTGATATCTTCTTTCAATCTTGATATCTTCTTTCAATCTTGATATCTTCTTACAGCCTTGATATTTTCTTTCAGTCTTGATATCTTCTTTCAGTCTTGATATCTTCTTTTAGTCTTGATATCTTCTTTCAATCTTGATATCTTCTTTCAGTCTTGATATCTTCTTTCAATCTTGATATCTTCTTACAGTCTTGATATTTTCTTACAGTCTTGATATTTTCTTTCAGTCTTGATATTTTCTTTCAGTCTTGATATTTTCTTACAGTCTTGATATTTTCTTACAGTCTTGATATTTTCTTACAGTCTTGATATTTTCTTTCAGTCTTGATATTTTCTTTCTGTCTTGATATTTTCTTACAGTCTTGATATTTTCTTACAGTCTTGATATTTTCTTACAGTCTTGATATTTTCTGTCAGTCTTGATATTTTCTGTCAGTCTTGATATTTTCTTACAGTCTTGATATTTTCTTACAGCCTTGATATTTTCTTTCAGTCTTGATATTTTCTTACAGTCTTGATATTTTCTTACAGCCTTGATATTTTCTTACAGTCTTGATATTTTCTTACAGTCTTGATATTTTCTTTCAGTCTTGATATTTTCTTTCTGTCTTGATATTTTCTTACAGTCTTGATATTTTCTTACAGTCTTGATATTTTCTTACAGCCTTGATATTTTCTTTCAGTCTTGATATTTTCTTACAGTCTTTATATTTTCTTTCAGTCTTGATATTTTCTTACAGTCTTGATATTTTCTTTCAGTCTTGATATTTTCTTACAGTCTTGATATTTTCTTTCAGTCTTGATATTGTCTTACAGTCTTGATAACTTCTTACAGTCTTGATAACTTCTTACGGTCTTGATAACTTCTTACATTCTTGATAACTTCTTACATTCTTGATAACTTCTTACATTCTTGATAACTTCTTAAAGTCTTGATAACTTCTTACATTCTTAATAACTTCTTACATTCTTGATAACTTCTTACAATCTTGATAACTTCTTACATTCTTGATAACTTCTTACAATCTTGATAACTTCTTACAATCTTGATAACTTCTTACAGTCTTGATAACTTCTTACAGTCTTGATAACTTTTTACAGTCTTGATAACTTCTTACAGTCTTGATAACTTCTTTCAGTCTTGATAACTTCTTACAGTCTTGATATCTTCTTAGTCTTGATAACTTCTTTCAGTCTTGATATCTTCTTTCAGTCTTGATATCTTCTTTTTAGTAATGATAACTTCTTTCACTCTTGATAACTTCTTTAAGTATATAATTTAATCTTAATAACTTCTTTCATATTTTATTTTTGATAACTTCTTTCAGTCTTGATATCTTTTTTTCGTAATGATAACTTCTTTCAGTCTTGATATCTTCTTTTAGTAATGATAACTTCTTTCAGTCTTGATATTTTCTTTTAGTAATGATAACTTCTTTCAGTCTTGATATTTTCTTTTAGTAATGATAACTTCTTTCAGTCTTGATATTTTCTTTTTGTAATGATAACTTCTTTCAGTCTTGATATTTTCTTTTAGTAATGATAACTTCTTTCAGTCTTGATATCTTCTTTTAGTAATGATAACTTCTTTCAGTCTTGATATTTTCTTTCAGTCTTGGCAACTTCTTTAGGTCTACTATTCAATCTTTAAAACTTCTTCAATTTGGATAACTTCCTTTAGTCTATAATTCAATGTTGATAACTTCTTTCAGTCTTGATAACTTCTTTAAGTCTATATTTCAGTATTGATAACTCCATTCAGTCTTGATTACATTTTAAAATCTTTATATATTTATTTATTTTAAATCATGAGAACGTTTACAGTCTTGATAACTTATTTCAGTCTATTTGTCAATCTTTTTTCAGGCTATATTTCAGTCTTGATAACTTATTTCAGTCTATTTGTCAATCTTTTTTCAGGCTATATTTCAGTCTTGATAACTTATTTCAGTCTATTTGTCAATCTTTTTTCAGGCTATATTTCAGTCTTGATAACCTATTTCAGTCTATTTGTCAATCTTTTTTCAGGCTATATTTCAGTCTTGATAACTTATTTCAGTCTATGTGTCAATCTTTTTTCAGGCTATATTTCAGTTTTGATAACTTGTTTTCAGTTGTTAGCTCTGTGTCAGCAGCAGTGAAAGAAAGAGCACGGCACAAGGCGGTGGGGGACGAATCAAATCACTTACAAACATGATCAGATTGACCAGGGACAAATCAGGAGACAAGGAAGACACGAGAAGACGAGACCTCGAGACAGATCCCTAAGATCAATTATATCTACAAGATGTAGCAAGGGTGAAGCAACTCTTGACATATCCCCCAATAAGGGACATAATAAGCAGGACAAATAAATGCAATACCGCTCAGTCTTTCTAATCATATATCATCATTACAGAGTGCTGTCTCCGCATCAAAGTTTGGCTACCATGAAACACCATTCCGCTTTGTCTCTTGTTTTGATAGCATAGGCTGTCATAGACTGACATGTCCATCTTTTGATGTTACTGGTCCATGTTAGCTTTGGTTTATCCCTCCCTGTTTTACCTTGTATTTTCCCTTTCAAGATTACTTTTAGTAGGCTGTTGTGTTTTTTAACATAACACCCCAAATACCTAATGCTTATCAATCCGTCGTATTGTTGAACTATTAGTAAAGCAAATCAATCCGTCCTATTGTTGAACTATTAGTAAAGCAAATCAATCCGTCCTATTGTTGAACTATTAGTAGAGCAAATCAATCCGTCCTATTGTTGAACTATTAGTAAAGCAAATCAATCCGTCCTATTGTTGAACTATTAGTAAAGATAATCAATCCGTCCTATTGTTGAACTATTAGTAAAGATAATCAATCCGTCCTATTGTTGAACTCTTAGTAATGCATATCAATCCGTCCTATTGTTGAACTCTTAGTAAAGCAAATCAATCCGTCGTTTTGTTGAACTCTTAGTAAAGCAAATCAATCCGTCCTATTGTTGAACTCTTAGTAAAGCAAATCAATCCGTCCTATTGTTGAACTATTAGTAAAGCAAATCAATCCGTCTTATTGTTGAACTATTAGTAAAGCAAATCAATCCGTCCTATTGTTGAACTATTAGTAAAGATAATCAATCCGTCTTATTGTTGAACTATTAGTAAAGATAATCAATCCGTCTTATTGTTGAACTATTAGTAAAGATAATCAATCCGTCTTATTGTTGAACTATTAGTAAAGATAATCAATCCGTCCTATTGTTGAACTCTTAGTAAAGCATATCAATCCGTCCTATTGTTGAACTCTTAGTAAAGCAAATCATTCCGTCCTATTGGTGAACAGGTCAGTAATGCTTCGCTATCGCTCTTTTTCTTTAACTCTTAAGAGAAGAAGCTCAACATGAGAACCACAGATGTTCACACGGCACCTCTCTTTTAAGATAGCAATCCCAACATGAAAACCACAGGTAATGACACGATAATACATCTCTTTTAAGATAGCAATCCCAACATGAAAACCACAGGTAATTACACGATAATACATCTCTTTTAAGATAGCAATCCCAACATGAAAACCACAGGTAATGACACGATAATACATCTCTTTTAAGATAGCAATCCCAACATGAAAACCACAGGTAATGACACGATAATATATCTCTTTTAAGATAGCAATCCCAACATGAAAACCACAGGTAATGACACGATAATACATCTCTTAAGATAGCAATCCCAACATGAAAACCACAGGTAATGACACGATAATACATCTCTTTTAAGATAGCAATCCCAACATGAAAACCACAGGTAATGATACGATAATACATCTCTTTTAAGATAGCAATCCCAACATGAAAACCACAGGTATAATACCTCTCTTTTAAGATAGCAATCCCAACATGAAAACCACAGGTAATTACACGATAATACCTTTCTTTTAAGATAGCAATCCCAACATGAAAACCACAGGCAATGACACGATAATACCTCTCTTTTAAGATAACAATCCCAGCTTGAACACCGCAGGTAATGACACGAAAATACCTCTCTTTTAAGATAACAATCCCAGCTTGAACACCGCAGGTTATTACGCAAAAATATCTCTCTTTTAAGATAAAAAAGCCAACTTTAAAACCGCAGGTTATTACACGAAAATATCTCTCATTTAAGATAAAAAAGCCAACTTTAAAACCCCCGGTTATTACACGAAAATATCTCTCTTTTAAGATAAAAAAGCCAACTTTAAAACCGCAGGTTATTAACAAAAATATCTCTCTTTTAACATAAAAATGCCAACTGAAAAACCGCAGGTTATTACACGATCTTCTTTTAGTCTTGATAACTTCTTTTAGTTTTGATAACTTCTTTCAGTCTTGATAACTTCTGTCAGTCTTGATATCTTCTTTCAGTCTTGATATCTTCTTTTAGTCTTGATATCTTCTTTCAGTCTTGATATCTTCTTTTAGTCTTGATAACTTCTTTTAGTTTTGATAACTTCTTTCAGTCTTGATAACTTCTTTTAGTCTTGATATCTTCTTTTAGTCTTGATAACTTCTGTCAGTCTTGATATCTTCTTTTAGTCTTGATAACTTCTGTCAGTCTTGATAACTTCTTTTAGTCTTGATAACTTCTGTCAGTCTTGATATCTTCTTTTAGTTTTGATAACTTCTTTCAGTCTTGATAACTTCTTTTAGTTTTGATAACTTCTGTCAGTCTTGATAACTTCTTTTAGTCTTGATATCTTCTTTTAGTTTTGATAACTTCTGTCAGTCTAGATATCTTCTTTCAGTCTTGATATCTTCTTTTAGTCTTGATAACTTCTTTTAGTCTTGATATCTTCTTTTAGTCTTGATAACTTCTGTCAGTCTTGATATCTTCTTTTAGTCTTGATATCTTCTTTTAGTTTTGATAACTTCTGTCAGTCTTGATATCTTCTTTCAGTCTTGATATCTTCTTTTAGTCTTGATAACTTCTGTCAGTCTTGATATCTTCTTTCAGTCTTTATATCTTCTTTTAGTCTTGATAACTTCTGTCAGTCTTGATATCTTCTTTTAGTTTTGATAACTTCTTTTAGTTTTGATAACTTCTTTCAGTCTTGATAACTTCTTTTAGTTTTGATAACTTCTTTTAGTTTTGATAACTTCTTTCAGTCTTGAAATCTTCTTTTAGTTTTGATAACTTCTGTCAGTCTTGATATTGTCTTACAGTCTTGATATCTTCTTTCAGTCTTGATATTTTCTTTCAGTCTTGATATCTTCTTTCAATCTTGATATCTTCTTTCAGTCTTTATATCTTCTTTCAATCTTGATATCTTCTTTCAGTCTTGATATCTTCTTTCAGTCTTGATATCTTCTTTCAATCTTGATATCTTCTTACAGCCTTGATATTTTCTTTCAGTCTTGATATTCTTTCAGTCTTGATATCTTCTTTCAATCTTGATATCTTCTTTCAGTCTTGATATCTTCTTTCAGTCTTGATATCTTCTTTCAGTCTTGATATCTTCTTTCAATCTTGATATCTTCTTTCAGTCTTGATATCTTCTTTCAATCTTGATATCTTCTTACAGCCTTGATATTTTCTTTCAGTCTTGATATCTTCTTTCAATCTTGATATCTTCTTACAGCCTTGATATTTTCTTTCAGTCTTGATATCTTCTTTCAATCTTGATATCTTCTTACAGCCTTGATATTTTCTTTCAGTCTTGATATTCTTTCAGTCTTGATATCTTCTTTCAATCTTGATATCTTCTTTCAGTCTTGATATCTTCTTTCAGTCTTGATATCTTCTTTTAGTCTTGATATCTTCTTTCAATCTTGATATCTTCTTTCAATCTTGATATCTTCTTTCAATCTTGATATCTTCTTACAGCCTTGATATTTTCTTTCAGTCTTGATATCTTCTTTCAGTCTTGATATCTTCTTTTAGTCTTGATATCTTCTTTCAATCTTGATATCTTCTTTCAGTCTTGATATCTTCTTTCAATCTTGATATCTTCTTACAGTCTTGATATTTTCTTACAGTCTTGATATTTTCTTTCAGTCTTGATATTTTCTTTCAGTCTTGATATTTTCTTACAGTCTTGATATTTTCTTACAGTCTTGATATTTTCTTACAGTCTTGATATTTTCTTTCAGTCTTGATATTTTCTTTCTGTCTTGATATTTTCTTACAGTCTTGATATTTTCTTACAGTCTTGATATTTTCTTACAGTCTTGATATTTTCTGTCAGTCTTGATATTTTCTGTCAGTCTTGATATTTTCTTACAGTCTTGATATTTTCTTACAGCCTTGATATTTTCTTTCAGTCTTGATATTTTCTTACAGTCTTGATATTTTCTTACAGCCTTGATATTTTCTTACAGTCTTGATATTTTCTTACAGTCTTGATATTTTCTTTCAGTCTTGATATTTTCTTTCTGTCTTGATATTTTCTTACAGTCTTGATATTTTCTTACAGTCTTGATATTTTCTTACAGCCTTGATATTTTCTTTCAGTCTTGATATTTTCTTACAGTCTTTATATTTTCTTTCAGTCTTGATATTTTCTTACAGTCTTGATATTTTCTTTCAGTCTTGATATTTTCTTACAGTCTTGATATTTTCTTTCAGTCTTGATATTGTCTTACAGTCTTGATAACTTCTTACAGTCTTGATAACTTCTTACAGTCTTGATAACTTCTTACATTCTTGATAACTTCTTACATTCTTGATAACTTCTTACATTCTTGATAACTTCTTAAAGTCTTGATAACTTCTTACATTCTTAATAACTTCTTACATTCTTGATAACTTCTTACAATCTTGATAACTTCTTACATTCTTGATAACTTCTTACAATCTTGATAACTTCTTACAATCTTGATAACTTCTTACAGTCTTGATAACTTCTTACAGTCTTGATAACTTTTTACAGTCTTGATAACTTCTTACAGTCTTCATAACTTCTTTCAGTCTTGATAACTTCTTACAGTCTTGATATCTTCTTAGTCTTGATAACTTCTTTCAGTCTTGATATCTTCTTTCAGTCTTGATATCTTCTTTTTAGTAATGATAACTTCTTTCACTCTTGGTAACTTCTTTAAGTATATAATTTAATCTTAATAACTTCTTTCATATTTTATTTTTGATAACTTCTTTCAGTCTTGATATCTTTTTTTCGTAATGATAACTTCTTTCAGTCTTGATATCTTCTTTTAGTAATGATAACTTCTTTCAGTCTTGATATTTTCTTTTAGTAATGATAACTTCTTTCAGTCTTGATATTTTCTTTTAGTAATGATAACTTCTTTCAGTCTTGATATCTTCTTTTAGTAATGATAACTTCTTTCAGTCTTGATATTTTCTTTTAGTAATGATAACTTCTTTCAGTCTTGATAACTTCTTTAAGTATATAATTTAATCTTAATAACTTCTTTCATATTTTATTTTTGATAACTTCTTTCAGTCTTGATATCTTTTTTTCGTAATGATAACTTCTTTCAGTCTTGATATCTTCTTTTAGTAATGATAACTTCTTTCAGTCTTGATATTTTCTTTTAGTAATGATAACTTCTTTCAGTCTTGATATTTTCTTTTAGTAATGATAACTTCTTTCAGTCTTGATATTTTCTTTTTGTAATGATAACTTCTTTCAGTCTTGATATTTTCTTTTAGTAATGATAACTTCTTTCAGTCTTGATATCTTCTTTTAGTAATGATAACTTCTTTCAGTCTTGATATTTTCTTTCAGTCTTGGCAACTTCTTTAGGTCTACTATTCAATCTTTAAAACTTCTTCAATTTGGATAACTTCCTTTAGTCTATAATTCAATGTTGATAACTTCTTTCAGTCTTGATAACTTCTTTAAGTCTATATTTCAGTATTGATAACTCCATTCAGTCTTGATTACATTTTAAAATCTTTATATATTTATTTATTTTAAATCATGAGAACGTTTACAGTCTTGATAACTTATTTCAGTCTATTTGTCAATCTTTTTTCAGGCTATATTTCAGTCTTGATAACTTATTTCAGTCTATTTGTCAATCTTTTTTCAGGCTATATTTCAGTCTTGATAACTTATTTCAGTCTATTTGTCAATCTTTTTTCAGGCTATATTTCAGTCTTGATAACCTATTTCAGTCTATTTGTCAATCTTTTTTCAGGCTATATTTCAGTCTTGATAACTTATTTCAGTCTATGTGTCAATCTTTTTTCAGGCTATATTTCAGTTTTGATAACTTGTTTTCAGTTGTTAGCTCTGTGTCAGCAGCAGTGAAAGAAAGAGCACGGCACAAGGCGGTGGGGGACGAATCAAATCACCTACAAACATGATCAGATTGACCAGGGACAAATCAGGAGACAAGGAAGACACGAGAAGACGAGACCTCGAGACAGATCCCTAAGATCAATTATATCTACAAGATGTAGCAAGGGTGAAGCAACTCTTGACATATCCCCCAATAAGGGACATAATAAGCAGGACAAATAAATGCAATACCGCTCAGTCTTTCTAATCATATATCATCATTACAGAGTGCTGTCTCCGCATCAAAGTTTGGCTACCATGAAACACCATTCCGCTTTGTCTCTTGTTTTGATAGCATAGGCTGTCATAGACTGGCTTGTCCATCTTTTGATGTTACTGGTCCATGTTAGCTTTGGTTTGTCCCTCCCTGTTTTACCTTGTATTTTCCCTTTCAAGATTACTTTTAGTAGGCTGTTGTGTTTTTTAACATAACACCCCAAATACCTAATGCTTATCAATCCGTCCTATTGTTGAACTATTAGTAAAGCAAATCAATCCGTCCTATTGTTGAACTATTAGTAAAGCAAATCAATCCGTCCTATTGTTGAACTATTAGTAAAGCAAATCAATCCGTCCTATTGTTGAACTATTAGTAAAGCAAATCAATCCGTCCTATTGTTGAACTCTTAGTAAAGCAAATCAATCCGTCCTTTTGTTGAACTCTTAGTAAAGCAAATCAATCCGTCCTATTGTTGAACTATTAGTAAAGATAATCAATCCGTCTTATTGTTGAACTATTAGTAAAGATAATCAATCCGTCTTATTGTTGAACTATTAGTAAAGATAATCAATCCGTCTTATTGTTGAACTATTAGTAAAGACAATCAATCCGTCTTATTGTTGAACTATTAGTAAAGATAATCAATCCGTCCTATTGTTGAACTCTTAGTAAAGCAAATCAATCCGTCCTATTGTTGAACTCTTAGTAAAGCAAATCAATCCGTCTTATTGTTGAACTATTAGTAAAGATAATCAATCCGTCCTATTGTTGAACTCTTAGTAAAGCATATCAATCCGTCCTATTGTTGAACTCTTAGTAAAGCAAATCATTCCGTCCTATTGGTGAACAGGTCAGTAATGCTTCGCTATCGCTCTTTTTCTTTAACTCTTAAGAGAAGAAGCTCAACATGAGAACCACAGATGTTCACACGGCACCTCTCTTTTAAGATAGCAATCCCAACATGAAAACCACAGGTAATGACACGATAATACATCTCTTTTAAGATAGCAATCCCAACATGAAAACCACAGGTAATTACACGATAATACATCTCTTTTAAGATAGCAATCCCAACATGAAAACCACAGGTAATGACACGATAATACATCTCTTTTAAGATAGCAATCCCAACATGAAAACCACAGGTAATGACACGATAATATATCTCTTTTAAGATAGCAATCCCAACATGAAAACCACAGGTAATGACACGATAATACATCTCTTAAGATAGCAATCCCAACATGAAAACCACAGGTAATGACACGATAATACATCTCTTTTAAGATAGCAATCCCTACATGAAAACCACAGGTAATGACACGATAATACATCTCTTTTAAGATAGCAATCCCAACATGAAAACCACAGGTAATGACACGATAATACCTCTCTTTTAAGATAGCAATCCCAACATGAAAACCACAGGTAATGACACGATAATACCTCTCTTTTAAGATAGCAATCCCAACATGAAAACCACAGGTAATGACACGATAATACCTCTCTTTTAAGATAACAATCCCAGCTTGAACACCGCAGGTAATGACACGAAAATACCTCTCTTTTAAGATAACAATCCCAGCTTGAACACCGCAGGTTATTACGCAAAAATATCTCTCTTTTAAGATAAAAAAGCCAACTTTAAAACCGCAGGTTATTACACAAAAATATCTCTCTTTTAAGATAAAAAAGTCAACTTTAAAACCGCAGGTTATTACACGAAAATATCTCTCATTTAAGATAAAAAAAAGCCAACTTTAAAACCCCCGGTTATTACACGAAAATATCTCTCTTTTAAGATAAAAAAGCCAACTTTAAAACCGCAGGTTATTAACAAAAATATCTCTCTTTTAACATAAAAATGCCAACTGAAAAAACCGCAGGTTATTACACGAAAATATCTCTCATTTAAGATAAAAATGCCAACTGAAAAACCGCAGGTTATTACGCGAAAATATCTCTCCTTTAAGATAAAAATGCCAACTGAAAAACCGCAGACAACGGCGCCATACAATACATGAGAGAGTTAAATGCTCATACCTTACCTGAGTTATATCTCCGTGTCAATCTGCAGTTCAGTAATTAGCATTCAATCAGTGAATGCTCTCTGTCTTGTTGGTTTATGGTCTGTATGGCTGCAGTAATTAAATGTCTTATAGTGTGTTCAAGTATACAATAGTCTGTTTAGCTGCTAGATTAAATGTCTCCTCCTGTGTTGGTATAATAGTGTTGTGTTTCCTTGTAACTACCGGGCTTACATTGTTTTTATTGTGTTTGTTTATATAACAGTGTTAAACTTCTGTGATTGCATGTCTTCTTTGATGTTAATTGTAACAGTTTATTTAAATTGTTCCATTTAGATTGATTTTAAAGTGTCTTTTATGTCAAATTGGTAAACTATGTTGTGTATGAATGTTTCGTATGTTGTTTGTGTATGTTGCAGTTTGTTCACTAGTTGTCTTGATTGTTCTCTTCATTGAACAATTTGTTCAACTTCTCAGTTTATGAAACTATTCTGTTTGATCAACACAGCATCACTTAGCTGTATTTAGTTATTATCATTATTTCCTCTTATTTTATTTCCCTGTGGAGCATATGTCTCCAACAAACACTTTCTACTCCCTGTAGAGCATATGTCTCCAACAAACACTTTCTACTCCCTGTGGAGCATATGTCTCCAACAAACACTTTCTAAGCAATTCCATTTCTTGTCTTCTCCATCCTCCACATCTCTGCCTTTACCTGTCTTCCCCATCCTCCACATCTCTGCTTCCACCTGTCTTCCCCATCCTCCACATCTCTGCTTCCACTTATCTTCTCCATCCTCCACATCTCTGCTTCCACCTGTCTTCCCCATCCTTCACATCTCTGCTTCCACCTGTCTTCCCCGTCCTTCACATCTCCGCTTCCACCTGTCTTCCCCATCCTTCACATCTCTGCTTCCACCTGTCTTCTCCATCCTCCACATCTCTGCTTCCACCTGTCTTCTCCATCCTCCACATCTCTGCTTCCACCTGTCTTCTCCATCCTCCACATCTCTGCTTCCACCTGTCTTCTCCATTCTCCACATCTCTGCTTCCACCTGTCTTCTCCATCCTCCACATCTCTGCTTCCACCTGTCTTCTCCATCCTCCACATCTCTGCTTCCACCTGTCTTCCCCATCCTCCACATCTCTGCTTCCACCTGTCTTCTCCATCCTCCACATCTCTGCTTCCACCTGTCTTCTCCATCCTCCACATCTCTGCTTCCACCTGTCTTCCCCATCCTCCACATCTCTGCTTCCACCTGTCTTCTCCATCCTCCACATCTCTGCTTCCACCTGTCTTCTCCATCCTCCACATCTCTGCTTCCACCTGTCTTCTCCATCCTCCACATCTCTGCTTCCACCTGTCTTCTCCATCCTCCACATCTCTGCTTCCACCTGTCTTCTCCATCCTCCACATCTCTGCTTCCATCTGTCTTCTCCATCCTCCACATCTCTGCTTCCACCTGTCTTCTCCATCCTCCACATCTCTGCTTCCACCTGTCTTCTCCAAAAGTATTTTAGTCTTCCTCTTTGTTGTTTTCTAGGGGATTCCAATAAAAGGGCCTGTTGTGTAATACTCTCGGTTTGCTTCCACAGTATGTGTCCTATCCAGCGCCATCGTCTTCGTTGTATCTCTTTTATTCTGCGTAATTATAATTGAATGAAAGTTTGTTTCTTCGTGATTGTCATTCTTGTTGTTCTCCATGTTTCACAGCCGTATAATAGGACTTATTTAGCATTGGAGTTGAGAATTGTTATTTTTGTATTCAACTAATGTCTTTAGATTTCCATGTTTCCCAGTGCAACGAAAGTACCTCTTGCTTTTTGTATCCTTATTTTGGTATCATTCCCTGCTCCTCCCTCTATATTACTGCCCATATATTTGTAAGATTGCTATTCAGTAATTCCTTAGTAACTCACAAAGCATTCTTCTGTCCAAACTATCAAACGTCTTTCCGTGATCTACGAATCCGATATAAAGTGATGACTGTAGTTTCAATTCCCAACTTGGAGTGCGTGTACCCCATTAGGTGCTCCTGTGTAAGGAAGTATTCAGATCAAAGGGGATGTTGATGAGCTGCGTGGTCGACACGAGCCGTTGACTGCTAGATCCTGATTTCCCGAGTTCTGCTGGAGAAGCTTGTTCATCATAGGCGTTGTCATTGGCTTGTTAGCGACCACCAGTTAGGTAGGCGTGGTTGCGCCCTGTTGCTAGTTTATTACAAAGTGAGCGTGGTTGCTTCCAGTTACTAGTTTACTGCAAAGTGGTCGTGGGTGCGTCCTGTTGCTAGTTTACTACAAAGTGGGCGTAGTTGCGTCCTGTTGCTAGTTTACTACAAAGTGGGATGGTTGCGTCATGTTGCTAGTTTACTACAAAGTGTGCGTGGGTGCGTCCTGTTGCTAGTTTACTACAAAGTGGGCGTGGGTGCGTCATGTTGCTAGTTTACTACAAATTGGGCGTGGGTGTGTTCTCTTGCCAGTTTACTACACATTGGGCGTGGTTGCGTCCTCTTGCTAGTTTACTGCAAAGTGGGCGTGAGTGCGTCATGTTGCTAGTTTACTAGACAGTGGGCTTAGGTGCGTCCTCTTGCTAGTTTACTACAAAGTGGGCGTGGTTGCGTCCTGTTGCTAGTTTACTACAAAGTGGGCGTGGATGCGTCCTGTTGCTAGTTTACTGCAAAGAGGGCGTGGGTGCGTCCTGTTGCTAGTTTACTGCACAGTGGGCGTGGGTGCGTCATGTTGCTAGTTTAATACAAAGTGGGCGTGGTTGCGTCTTGTTGCTAGTTTACTACAAAGTGGGCGTGGTTTCGTCTTGTTGCTAGTTTACTACAAAGTGGGCGTGGTTTCGTCTTGTTGCTAGTTTACTGCAAAGCCACGGCCTATCGCCTTGAGTCCCGACATATTCGTCTTTGGCATGAGTAGATTTTCTTGTCAATTCTTTGCCCGGGCAATGATCACTTCTGGCCTGCCCTTTTTGAATTGTAACTGTCAAGAGTTCTTTAACAATTGTAACTGTCAAGAGTTCTTTAACAATTGTAACTGTCAAGAGTTCTTTAACAACTGTAACTGTCAAGAGTTCTTTAACAACTGTAACTGTCAAGAGTTCTTTAACAACTGTAACTGTCACGAGTACTTTAACGTGCGCGAGTTCACAGGAGAACTTATATTTTCTTGCAGTTTCCCGAGAGCGCCATCTCTCACTCCCCAGACCGCCATCTCTCACTCCCCAGACCGCAATCTCTCACTCCCTAGAGCGCCATCTCTCACTCCCCATAGCGCAAACCCTCACTCCCCAGAGCGCCATCTCTCACTCCCCAGAGCGCTATCTCTCACTCCCTAGAGCGCCATCTCTCACTCCCCAGAGCGCCATCTCTCACTCCCCAGAGCGCCATCTCTCACTCCCCAGACCGCCATCTCTCACTCCCCAGAGCGCCATCTCTCACTCCCCATAGCGCCATCTCTCACTCCCCAGATCGCCATCTCTCACTCCCCAGACCGCCATCTCTCACTCCCCAGAGCGCCATCTCTCACTCCCCAGATCGCCATATCTCACTCCCCAGAGCGCCATCTCCCACTCCTCAGAGCGCCACTCTAATTCGCCAGACCGCCATCTCTCACTCCCCAGAGCGCCATATCTCACTCCCCAGACCGCCATCTCTCACTCCCCAGATCGCCATATCTCACTCCCCAGAGCGCCATCTCCCACTCCTCAGAGCGCCACTCTAATTCGCCAGACCGCCATCTCTCACTCCCCAGAGCGCCATCTCTCACTCCCCAGGGCGCAATCTCCCACTCCCCAGAGCGCAATCTGTCACTCCCAAGAGCGACATCTCTCACTCCATAGAGCGCCATCTTTCACTCCCTAGAGTACAAACCCTCACTCCACAGAGCGCCATCTTTCACTCGCTAGAGCACCATCTTTCACTCCCTAGAGCGCCATCTCTCACTCCCTCGAGCGCCATCTCTCACTCGAAAGAGCGCAATCTCTCACTCCCTAGAGCGTCATCTCTCACTCCCCATAGCGCAAACCCTCACTCCCCAGATCGCCATCTCTCACTCCCCAGACCGCCATCTCTCGCTCCCCAGACCGCCATCTCTCACTCCCCAGACCGCCATCTCTCACTCCCCAGACCGCCATCTCTCACTCCCCAGAGCGCCATCTCTCACTCCCCAGAGCGCCATCTCTCACTCCCCAGATCGCCATATCTCACTCCCCAGAGCGCCATCTCCCACTCCTCAAAGCGCCACTCTAATTCGCCAGACCGCCATCTCTCACTCCCCAGAGCGCCATATCTCACTCCCCAGACCGCCATCTCTCACTCCCCAGATCGCCATATCTCACTCCCCAGAGCGCCATCTCCCACTCCTCAGAGCGCCACTCTAATTCGCCAGACCGCCATCTCTCACTCCCCAGAGCGCCATCTCTCACTCCCCAGGGCGCAATCTCCCACTCCCCAGAGCGCAATCTGTCACTCCCAAGAGCGCCATCTCTCACTCCCTCGAGCGCCATCTCTCACTCGAAAGAGCGCAATCTCTCACTCCCTAGAGCGTCATCTCTCACTCCCCATAGCGCAAACCCTCACTCCCCAGATCGCCATCTCTCACTCCCCAGAGCGCCATATCTCACTCCCCAGACCGCCATCTCTCACTCCCCAGATCGCCATATCTCACTCCCAGAGCGCCATCTCCCACTCCTCAGAGCGCCACTCTAATTCGCCAGACCGCCATCTCTCACTCCCCAGAGCGCCATCTCTCACTCCCCAGGGCGCAATCTCCCACTCCCCAGAGCGCAATCTGTCACTCCCAAGAGCGACATCTCTCACTCCATAGAGCGCCATCTTTCACTCCCTAGAGTACAAACCCTCACTCCACAGAGCGCCATCTTTCACTCGCTAGAGCACCATCTTTCACTCCCTAGAGCGCCATCTCTCACTCCCTCGAGCGCCATCTCTCACTCGAAAGAGCGCAATCTCTCACTCCCTAGAGCGTCATCTCTCACTCCCCATAGCGCAAACCCTCACTCCCCAGATCGCCATCTCTCACTCCCCAGACCGCCATCTCTCGCTCCCCAGACCGCCATCTCTCACTCCCCAGACCGCCATCTCTCACTCCCCAGACCGCCATCTCTCACTCCCCAGAGCGCCATCTCTCACTCCCCAGAGCGCCATCTCTCACTCCCCAGATCGCCATATCTCACTCCCCAGAGCGCCATCTCCCACTCCTCAAAGCGCCACTCTAATTCGCCAGACCGCCATCTCTCACTCCCCAGAGCGCCATATCTCACTCCCCAGACCGCCATCTCTCACTCCCCAGATCGCCATATCTCACTCCCCAGAGCGCCATCTCCCACTCCTCAGAGCGCCACTCTAATTCGCCAGACCGCCATCTCTCACTCCCCAGAGCGCCATCTCTCACTCCCCAGGGCGCAATCTCCCACTCCCCAGAGCGCAATCTGTCACTCCCAAGAGCGACATCTCTCACTCCATAGAGCGCCATCTTTCACTCCCTAGAGTACAAACCCTCACTCCACAGAGCGCCATCTTTCACTTGCTAGAGCACCATCTTTCACTCCTTAGAGCGCCATCTCTCACTCCCTCGAGCGCCATCTCTCACTCGAAAGAGCGCAATCTCTCACTCCCTAGAGCGCCATCTCTCACTCCTCATAGCGCAAACCCTCACTCCCCAGAGCGCCATCCCTCACTCCCCAGAGCGCTATCTCTCACTCCCTAGAGCGCCATCTCTCACTCCCTAGTGCGCCATCTCTCACTCCCCAGAGCTCCATCTACCACTCTTTAGTGCGCCACCACTCACTCCATAGATCGCCATCTCTCACTCCCCAGAGCTCCATCTACCACTCTCTAGAGCGCCATCTTTCATTCTCTAAAGCGCCTTCTCTCACTTCCTAGAGCGCCATCTCTCACTCCCTAGAGCGCCATCTCTCACTCCCCAGAGCTCCATCTACCACTCCCTAGTGCGCCACCACTCACTCCATAGATCGCCATCTCTCACTCCCTAAAGCGCCATCTCTCTCTCCCTAGAGCGCCATCTCTCACTCCCTAAAGCGCCTTCTCTCACTCCCTAGAGCGCCATCTCTCACTCCCTAGAGCGCCATCTCTCACTCCCTAGAGCGCCATCTCTCACTCCCCAGAGCTCCATCTACCACTCCCTAGTGCGCCACCACTCACTCCATAGATCGCCATCTCTCACTTCCTAGAGCGCCATCTCTCACTCCCTAGAGCGCCATCTCTCACTCCCCAGAGCTCCATCTACCACTCCCTAGTGCGCCACCACTCACTCCATAGATCGCCATCTCTCACTTCCTAGAGCGCCATCTCTCACTCCCTAGAGCGCCATCTCTCACTCCCCAGAGTGCCATCTCCCATTCCCCAGAGCGCCATCTCGCGCCTATACAACATGTTTCTTCTCTCCACACAGCCGAGCCCATACAACATTGCTTATTGGTTATTGGTTATGGAAGGCCTCGGTATCACAGCAAACGAATTAAAATCAATAATTGCTCAACCGCCCGTGCCAGTGGAATCATCCGAATTACTAACACATCTCCCAAACAAAGAAAGGTAACTGTAATCCCCATCGTAGCAGTCTCAGCACACGCCAAAAGACATAAGGCGAAACCGCGCAGAAAGTGAACACAGCCAACTGTTCCATGTCATACGATATCATCATTCATCGTAAACAAGCGGGATATCGAAACAGGATCAAAACGGATGAGACACACAGCTCACGGTGTGCACAGAGCACTTAACTCAGTAGCTCCTGCAACAAACCGGACTTGGAATATGAGAAAACTGCAAGAAGGAACACTTTTCAGACATAGCCTTCAATGGTTCCTGCCGCCTATCCACCATACACCATGGAAGTTCGCGTCCTCCCGAAATTGGTGATCGTCGTAGCACTTGATGATGTTAGGCCATCGTTGATGACTCCAATTCCAAACATATAGATACACAGTGATGGTAAGTTATCATTTTCAGTCCAACAGAAGCCACCTGACCTGTAGTTAGTAAAACCACAGAGAGAATATGATTTTGTGACCTTCACTGATTCACTCTTGGATGTGAATGTGTAGTTTACACAAGAGGAGAAGTTTTTAACTACAGTGATCCCATTTAAGGCAATTCTGTGATAGCAAGGCAAGTCTCCTTTATAGCAGCAGAACTTGATGTTCTCCGCTCCCTTCTTGTAGCTGCTATCACACGATTCTGATATCTCATTAACTTGGACATCATTCAAGAACAATGTCAGACTAACATTCCATAGATCTGGCTCTGCTGATGAAGTGCTTGGTGCAACAGTTGTATCAAGCATACTGGAGGCTCCTGGTTTGTGGTCATTAATATCACAGACGGCATATGATGTTATATTCAGTATTTCTTTCTGGGGTGTAAATATGTGGCACACACATGGAGAGTGGTTTGTGGTCACAGTAATCCCATTAAAGGCAATTCTACGGTAGCACGGCATAGCTGTTTCAGAACAGCACAATCCTATGATGTTTTCTGTGTTCGCTATAAAGCTGCTGCTGCTACACAATCCTGACCAATTATAGGTGTGGACATTATTCACTTGCAATGACAAAACTGCTTTGTTTACATCATAAACCTCTGGAAGCGAATCATTTATGGGACTAATAATACAATTTATTCTTCCATCGGGGATATCTACCTTGAGTCCCCCCCCCCCCCCCCCAAAAAAAAAAAAAAGGTCTTTGGTTAAAAAGCACATATGCTTTTGAGTTAAACACAAAATGAGCCCACTTCATAGATTCAAAATTATCCTTGCCAATGCCATCCGTTTGCACAAGTTAGGTCCTTAGTTACCAAGGTCACAAACGAAGCCATCAAAATAAAGACTTTATCTACAGCGACGGTTAACGAACTGTGAACAAACATTTATGTTCAAACCCTTGAATACATTTTCAAAAATCTGCCAACTCGCTGCAATAACAGTTTTCGTGGTGTTCAAAGTAAACATTGCTTGGTCCATGGCTCGACTGTAAATAAGCTGCCATTTTTCCCATACAACATGTTTCTTCTCTCCACACAGCCGAGCTATCAGAAGATCTGACCGAGCCGGAACAGTTTGGTGCCATCTGCTTCGCAGGAGTTGCTAAAGCAATATTGAAATCAACACGGACCTGTCTCAGGGACTCCATCTCTGGACGTTTTCTCAGACTTTACTCCCGAAGTCTATCCTATGAACGGGTAGAGCCGCTAGTCAGCGGGGGTTTATCATCGGAGTTGATCTTCTCCGAGATAGGTTGCTATTTTTAGGTCTCATCAACCCGGAGATAGGTTAGGGTGCAAAACTTCAATATCAATAGATCTACATCCGGGACTGTATCTCGTTAGCTATCCGGTTTTGACACATGTCACACAGGAGGTCATTTAGGAGACAAAATAAGGTCTTGCATCGTTGTGAGACGCTAACACTACTGTGTTGCGACAGCAGCAGGTCTCTTAACTCCTAGCTCTTTGATCAAGGAGGTAACATTCACTGAACTCTAAGGAGCCGGTATTGGGTGTAACGTAGACTACTGTACGGTTATAGCTTTACACAAATATGGAACACAGCAGAATACTGGCGTTTCGGCCATCGTGCGCTTTCTTCAGAAAACAAGAACAACGACAACACACGATGAGGTACAAATAAATAGTCCTACATCTAAGATGACTGCGATATGTAAGGAGAAGTGGACGGAGGGATAGGAGATGATGACATGAGAGAGATATATGTGCTACATCTAGGATGATTGGGATATGTAAGAAGAAGTGGACGAAGGGATAGGAGATGATGACATGAGAGAGAGATATGTGCTACATCTAGGATGACTGGGATATGTAAGGAGAAGTGGACGAAGGGATAGGAGATGATGACATGAGAGAGAGATATGTGCTACATCTAGGATGACTGGGATATGTAAGGAGAAGTGGACGGAGGGATAGGAGATGATGACATGAGAGAGAGATATGTGCTACATCTAGGATGACTGGGATATGTAAGGAGAAGTGGACGGAGGGATAGGAGATGATGACATGAGAGAGAGATATGGGCTACATCTAGGATGACTGGGATATGTAAGGAGAAGTGGACGGAGGGATAGGAGATGATGACATGAGAGAGGGATATGTGCTACATCTAGGATGACTGGGATATGTAAGGAGAAGTGGACGGAGGGATAGGAGATGATGACATGAGAGAGATATATGTCCTACATCTAGGATGATTGGGATATGTAAGAAGAAGTGGACGAAGGGATAGGAGATGATGACATGAGAGAGAGATATGTGCTACATCTAGGATGACTGGGATATGTAAGAAGAAGTGGACGAAGGGATAGGAGATGATGACATGAGAGAGAGATATGTGCTACATCTAGGATGACTGGGATATGTAAGGAGAAGTGGACGGAGGGATAGGAGATGATGACATGAGAGAGAGATATGTGCTACATCTAGGATGACTGGGATATGTAAGGAGAAGTGGACGGAGGGATAGGAGATGATGACATGAGAGAGAGATATGTGCTACATCTAGGATGACTGGGATATGTAAGGAGAAGTGGACGGAGGGATAGGAGATGATGACATGAGAGAGGGATATGTGCTACATCTAGGATGACTGGGATATGTAAGGAGAAGTGGACGGAGGGATAGGAGATGATGACATGAGAGAGAGATATGTGCTACATCTAGGATGACTGGGATATATAAGGAGAAGTGGACGGAGGGATAGGAGATGATGACATGAGAGAGAGATATGTGCTACATCTAGGATGACTGGGATATGTAAGGAGAAGTGGACGGAGGGATAGGAGATGATGACATGAGAGAGATATATGTGCTACATCTAGGATGACTGGGATTGAGTTATTGAGTTATTGAGTTATTTGCGGGTCATCATCATTGCACTCCGAACATGTCCATAGGTGCTCAGATCCCCTCCTCAGCAATTCCCTCAGTGTCCAGCGACTGACGACTCCAGTTCTATGTTGGTTGATAAGTCTTCTTACACGGCCACCAAGTTTCTCATTTCTGGCTGTGCCCATCTTAACTCCCATTTCCATCATCCGAAGAAGCCACGTTGATCTGTGTTTGTCGAAGTCCTGTGCTCTTCCCACATCTCGGAGTGCATTGATGACGTCCGCCCGATCCATCGGTTGCCCGTCCTCAACGACAGCGCAGCTAGCCAACCTGTCCGCTCTCTCATTTCCCCGTACTCCCGCATGTCCAGGGACATAGACAAAGGTGACCTTACGTATTTTGGATTTCTGCAACGACTCTACCCATTGCATGCGTACAAAGCCCGCCTCCACTTTTTTTATCATGCTCATCGAATCACTCAGTATACATGCGTGGATGTAGTCTTGTGACTCTAACCATTTGAATGCCTTGGTCACTGCCATCACCTCCATTGTCATGCTACTCGTGGTCATGGCGTATGCACCACTGTCTTCCTTGGCTATTCTGCCTGCCGAACGTGCTGTAAATGCCCATGCACTTTTTTCGTGTCGTCTTACATATCCGTCTGTATAGATGACTGCATCTTTCTCATCGGTGTTATCGCAGATGAGACCGTTGACCTCAGCATTAACCACGACTGGGTTCTGTTCCCTACTTTTCCTGTCGAGTGTGACAATACATGAGAAAGTCCCCTTGAATGACGTAGGCATCGGTATCCACTCCTCACCAACGCTGAGATTGGTAAGCCCACAGACCTGTTTGATGACATCTTCTGCTCGGCCCACCCATGATTTGCCTCTTTTAGCCTGGTACCTTTCTCTGTGTTGAGCACGTGGTGCAATGGATGCTCTGTATCTGTACTAATCTTCAGGTATGCTCGTGCTCTCCAGATCTTGATTCTGTCATCCATGGTTGGAAAGTCAAGAAGATACCTCATTGCCACACAGGGAGTGTCCTCGTACATCCCAGGATAATGCGCATGGCTTCAGTTTGTATTTTCTCCAGCCTATCAATTGAGTCGTACTGACAGTAAGAATGGCCAGGGCATACTCGATTGGTGCGAGGACTAATCCCTGGAACAGAAGAGTAAGTAGCCTCTGCTCGATGTTGGCAGCTGCCATGACCTTCAAGGCGGCTAATCCTTTGCGGGATTTTGTTATCACATGGTCAACGTGGTCCCGAAAACACAGGCTGCGATCAAACTTAACTCCGAGGTATGTCATCAACTTGTCCCTGGTCACCTCATCAGCTCCCATTCGTACTACCGGTGTGGTCGTATTAACGATATGATTGTTAAGGGAGAACCATGAAACTGATGCTTTATTAGGATTAACCAAGGCACCTGAAACCCCACACCAGGAAGAAATGCGATCGAGTTCGTCTTGCATTGTGGAGGCGATTCCCCGTCTGTCTATTCCCTGTCGATATACCAGAATATCATCAGCAAAAGTCATAGTTCTTCCCCTCCCATCCAGCTGTTGGGCCGTGATCGTTATTGTGTACACATTAAATAGAACTGGTGACAATGGTGAGCCTTGTGGCAGCCCAGGACAAATGGATGTTGGCTCGGAAGACCAACTTCCACATCTGAGTATCACCTTCCTCTGAAACAGTGCCGCGGCGATCCATCTTATGAGGAAGGGGTTCACCGCCAGTTTGAGAAGCATATGCATGAGATATTCAAATGGTACCCTGTTGTATGCATCCTCCAGATCTATAGCAGCAGCACATGTCTCCTCTCGTCTGTGGAAGCCTTCGAAGACGTCATAGGCAAATACTGCCGCATTGAGCCATGTCTCTTTGTTATATCTATAACCTCCGAGTGTGGATGGGAATACGCGTTTCTGTTCAAGGCGACACGTGAGGACACGGGCAACTATTTTCTCCAGCAGCTTGCCCGCAGTGTTCTGCATTGTGATGATTCTGTAGGCACTGATCTGAGAATGGTCCTTGTTTGGCTTCGGTAGCGGTAGTAAGTAGCTGTGTAGCCACTCCTCCTTAATCTGGCCACTCCGAATACTGGCATTAAACTCATTGGCCAGTGTTGTCAAGTCGTCATCAGCTAAATCGCCTATGTCATCATACCGAACACCATCTGGACCAGGAGCAGTGTTGTGTGACCTTTTAAGTGTCGCGCGAATGGTATCGGTTGTGATTGTGAGATCTTCTTCCAGCCCTACATCCTCACACAAATTTGACAAAGATCCCCGTATCCTCATTCTTACAGCCTCATTTCTTTGGTCCGTCTGCTCAATGTAGCGGGCAAGCAGGGCCTTCCTTTGCTCTCATCAGATTTGTGCCATATCTAGTCTGTGCTCTGAAAGTCTGGTATACCTGGAGACGCACCAAGATGGCGCCCTGTTGGCTGGCCTATTCATAAGATTCATGACTGGGATATGTAAGGAGAAGTGGACGGAGGGATAGGAGATGATGGCATGAGAGAGAGATATGTGCTACATGTTGGGGGGATAGGTGAGAAGTGGAAATATGAAAGTATGCGTGTGTATAGCTAGAGAACTGTTAGTGTATAATAATGAGACTTAGCTTGTAGGCAGCATCCGTCCTTTCACAGTGAGAGATGGCTATCAAATGCCCAAGGAATGGCCTACCGGATAGTCAGTCACATGGTTAGACCAGAGGTCAGACGGTTTGTGACGCAGTCAACAGTCACGTGATTGGACCATAGGTTAGACGAGTTGTGACGCAGTCAACAGTCACGTGATTGGACCAGAGGTTAGACGAGTTGTGACGCAGTCAAAAAGTGTACGTTACACCCTCTACTGGCTCCCTGCTACCAGCTTTACCGCAACACTGCATCCGTCCCCCGCTGAATGCTAAGATTAGACACTGGGAGAGATATTTTCTTTATTTAGCTTCGAGTAAAGCAAGTCGTGTTCACTTGAAATAGTCTCAGACTTTCATTAATGAACAGCCTAGGTGGCTGAGTGGTTAGTGTCCTCGCTTCCTGATCAGAAAGTTCCGAGTTCTATCCCCAGAAGTGGAGAATATTTTGTCGGACCGACAAAGCTACGGGGTTCACCCAGCTTCTAAAATTGACAACCAGAGATTTTTTCTGGGAAGTAAAGGCGGCCTGGCGTGATACCGACCACATCACCCAAAAATGTGCTGTGATGAGAGAAAAGTCTGGTCACTAACACCATATTCCCCATAGGCCTAGCAAGACAGGGAGGGAACTTTTCATTTTTTTTTTTAACTTTCATAAAATAAAGTGGAAGTCAAGACATGAAATAAGCTGAAAGATATCAGCGACTCATAGCTGACTGATGGTGTCAGGATCAGTGAACCACAAATTATGAAGAGCATATTGGGTATAGAAGCAGACTAACTAGTCTGACGGATAAGTGATTGAAGAAGAAAGGTAATCCGGTACTCAAAAATGTTGTGCTGAAGTCGGATGTTCTGGGCCTAAAGATGCATTTATTGTAGCTTGGTATCAGTCACAATACAACGCATCTGTGGCCATTTGAGGGTAAGCGATGAAAGGTATTAGATGATGGGCACCAGAAAAATGTGTGTTGTAATGTTGAAGTATATCAACAGTTGATTCAGACAACACACACACACACACAGAGAGAGAGAGAGAGAGAGAGAGAGAGAGAGAGAGATTTCTGTCATCGGTGAGAGAATAATAACTCAGAGTTACAGGAAGAGTTCGATCCCCGGTAAGAGAAGAATAACTGTATAATAGCTGTGATATAAGAATAGCTGTGAGAGAAGAATAACTGTGATATAAGAATAGCTGTGAGAGAAGAATAACTGTGATAGAAGAATAACTGTGAGAGAAGAATAACTGTGATATAAGAATAACTGTGAGAGAAGAATAACTGTGATATAAGAATAACTGTGAGAGAAGAATAGCTGTGATATAAGAATAACTGTGAGAGAAGAATATCTGTGATATAAGAATAACTGTGAGAGAAGAATAACTGTGATATAAGAATAACTGTGAGAGAAGAATAACTGTGATATAAGAATAACTGTGAGAGAAGAATAACTGTGATATAAGAATAACTGTGAGAGAAGAATAGCTGTGATATAAGAATAACTGTGAGAGAAGAATAGCTGTGATATAAGAATAACTGTGAGAGAAGAATAACTGTGATATAAAAATAACTGTGAGAGAAGAATAGCTGTGATATAAGAATAACTGTGAGAGAAGAATAACTGTGATATAAAAAATAACTGTGAGAGAAGAATAACTGTGATATAAAAATAACTGTGAGAGAAGAATAACTGTGATATAAGAATAACTGTGAGAGAAGAATAACTGTGATATAAAAATAACTGTGAGAGAAGAATAACTGTGATATAAAAATAACTGTGAGAGAATAATAGCAGTGATATAAGAATAACTGTGAGAGAAGAATAACTGTGATATAAGAATAACTGTGAGAGAAGAATAACTGTGATATAAAAATAACTGTGAGAGAAGAATAACTGTGATATAAAAATAACTGTGAGAGAATAATAGCTGTGATATAAGAATAACTGTGATAGAAGAATAGCTGTGATATAAAAATAACTGTGAGAGAAGAATAACTGTGAGAGAAGAATAGCTGTGATATAAGAATAACTGTGAGAGAAGAATAGCTGTGATATAAGAATAGCTGTGATATAAGAATAACTGTGAGAGAAGAATAGCTGTGATATAAGAATAACTGTGAGAGAAGAATAGCTGTGATATAAGAATAACTGTGAGAGAAGAATAACTGTGATATAAGAATAACTGTGAGAGAAGAATAACTGTGATAGAAGAATAGCTGTGATATAAGAATAACTGTGAGAGAAGAATAACTGTGAGAGAAGAATAACTGTGATAGAAGAATAGCTGTGATATAAGAATAACTGTGAGAGAAGAATAACTGTGATATAAGAATAGCTGTGAGAGAAGAATAGCTGTGATATAAGAATAACTGTGATATAAGAATAGCTGTGAGAGAAGAATAACTGTGATATAAGAATAGCTGTGATATAAGAATAGCTGTGAGAGAAGAATAACTGTGATATAAGAATAGCTGTGATATAAGAATAGCTGTGAGAGAAGAATAACTGTGATATAAGAATAGCTGTGAGAGAAGAATAACTGTGATATAAGAATAACTGTGAGAGAAGAATAACTGTGATATAAGAATAACTGTGAGAGAAGAATAGCTGTGATATAAGAATAACTGTGAGAGAAGAATAGCTGTGATATAAGGATAACTGTGAGAGAAGAATAACTGTGATATAAGAATAACTGTGAGAGAAGAATAACTGTGATATAAGAATAACTGTGAGAGAAGAATAACTGTGATATAAGAATAACTGTGAGAGAAGAATAGCTGTGATATAAGAATAACTGTGAGAGAAGAATAGCTGTGATATAAGAATAACTGTGAGAGAAGAATAACTGTGATATAAAAATAACTGTGAGAGAAGAATAGCTGTGATATAAGAATAACTGTGAGAGAAGAATAACTGTGATATAAAAATAACTGTGAGAGAAGAATAACTGTGATATAAAAATAACTGTGAGAGAAGAATAACTGTGATATAAGAATAACTGTGAGAGAAGAATAACTGTGATATAAAAATAACTGTGAGAGAAGAATAACTGTGATATAAAAATAACTGTGAGAGAATAATAGCAGTGATATAAGAATAACTGTGAGAGAAGAATAACTGTGATATAAGAATAACTGTGAGAGAAGAATAACTGTGATATAAAAATAACTGTGAGAGAAGAATAACTGTGATATAAAAATAACTGTGAGAGAATAATAGCTGTGATATAAGAATAACTGTGATAGAAGAATAGCTGTGATATAAAAATAACTGTGAGAGAAGAATAACTGTGAGAGAAGAATAGCTGTGATATAAGAATAACTGTGAGAGAAGAATAGCTGTGATATAAGAATAGCTGTGATATAAGAATAACTGTGAGAGAAGAATAGCTGTGATATAAGAATAACTGTGAGAGAAGAATAGCTGTGATATAAGAATAACTGTGAGAGAAGAATAACTGTGAGAGAAGAATAGCTGTGAGAGAAGAATAACTGTGATATAAGAATAACTGTGAGAGAAGAATAACTGTGATAGAAGAATAGCTGTGATATAAGAATAACTGTGAGAGAAGAATAGCTGTGATATAAGAATAACTGTGAGAGAAGAATAGCTGTGATATAAGAATAACTGTGAGAGAAGAATAACTGTGAGAGAAGAATAACTGTGATATAAGAATAACTGTGAGAGAAGAATAACTGTGATAGAAGAATAGCTGTGATATAAGAATAACTGTGAGAGAAGAATAACTGTGAGAGAAGAATAACTGTGATAGAAGAATAGCTGTGATATAAGAATAACTGTGAGAGAAGAATAACTGTGAGAGAAGAATAGCTGTGATATAAGAATAACTGTGAGAGAAGAATAACTGTGAGAGAAGAATAACTGTGTGAGAAGAATAACTGTGTGAGAAGAATAACTGTGTGAGAAGAATAACTGTGTGAGAAGAATAACTGTGAGAGAAGAATAACTGTGAGAGAAGAATAACAATGAGAGAAGAATAACTATGTGAGAAGAATAACTGTGAGAGAAGAATAACTGTGAGAGAAGAATAACTGTGTGAGAAGAATAACTGTGATATAAGAATAACAATGAGAGAAGAATAAACTATGTGAGAAAAATAACTGTGAGAGAAGAATAACTGTAAGAGAAGAATAACTGTGAGAGAAGAATAACTGTGAGAGAAGAATAACAATGAGAGAAGAACAATTGTGTGAAAAGAATAACTGTACGAGAAGAATAACTGTAAGAGAAGAATAACTGTGAGGAAGAATAACTGTGAAAGAATGATAACTGTGAAAGAAGGATAACTGTGAGAGAAGAATAACTGTGAGAGAAGAACAACCGTGTGAGAAGAACAACAATAAAAGATGAATAACTGTGTGAAAAGAATAACTGTGAGAGAAGAATAACTGTGATATATGAATAACAATGAGAGAAGGGTAACTGTGTGAGAAGAATAACTGTGAGAGAAGGATGACTGTGTGAGAAGAATAACTGTGAGAGAAGAATAACTGTGAGAGAAGAATAACTGTGAGAGAAGAATAACTGTGAGAAAAGGATGACTGTGTGAGAAGGATGACTTTGAAAGAAGAATAAATGTGAGAGAAGGATGACTGTGTGAGAAGAATAACTGTGAGAGAAGGATGACTATGTGAGAAGAATAACTGTGAGAGAAGAATAACTGTGAGAGAAGGATGACTATGTGAGAAGAATAACTGTGAGAGAAGAATAACTGTGAGAGAAGAATAACTGTGAGAGAAGAATAACTGTGAGAGAAGAATAACTATGAGAGAAGAATAACTGTGAGAGAAGAATAACTGTGAGAGAAGAATAACTGTGAGAGAAGAATAACTGTGAGAGAAGAATAACTGTGAGAGAAGAATAACTGTGAGAGAAGAATAACTGTGAGAGAAGAATAACTGTGAGAGAAGGATAACTGTGAGAGAAGAATAACTTTGAGAGAGGAATAACTGTGAGGGAAGAATAACTCTGAGAGAAGAATAACTTCAAATTGCAGAAAGAGTTATATCAACGTTGGCTGAAAGATAAAGGAAAGTCGCACACATGCAGAGAGAGAGAGAGAGAGAGAGAGAGAAGAGCACTAACAAATGTTCTCCAAAGTTGTAGAAGTTATCTACTACCGGTGATAGCAGAATCAGACGACGTTACAACACGAGCTCTATCAACTGCCCCAAGCCCTTGACATCACTGTACAGTTATACTTTATCGGACCGACAACGCTTCGGGGTTCGCCCAGCCTCTAAAAATCTCTACCAGACTTTTGTCTTGTAAGTAAAGGCGGCCAGGCGTGATACCGACCGCATCACCAAAAAAATGTGCGGAGGTCATACAAAAATGTGGTCACTAACACCATATTGCCTATACTCCCAGCAAGGCAGGGGAGGTAAGCTTGACTTACAGTTCTACACGACTGCATCCGTACCACGGTGTCACAAACTTATGAAAGCAGACTATGAAATAGGTAACTAAAACCTCACACGACTGCATCCCTACCACGGTGTCACAAACTTATGAAAGCAGACTATGAACTAGGTAACTAAAACCTCACACGACTGCATCCCTACCACGGTGTCACAAACTTATGAAAGCAGACTATGAACTAGGTAACTAAAACCTCACACGACTGCATCTGTACCACTGTGTCACAAACTTATGAAAGCAGACTATGAACTAGGTAACTAAAACCTCACACAGCTGCATCTGTACCACGATGTCACAAACTTATGAAAGCAGACTATGAACTAGGTAACTAAAACCTCACACAACTACATCTGTACCACGGTGTCACAAACTTATAAAAGCAGACTATGAACTAGGTAACTAAAACCTCACACAGCTGCATCTGTACCACGGTGTCACAAACTTATGAAAGCAGACTATGAACTAGGTAACTAAAACCTCACACAACTACATCTGTACCACGGTGTCACAAACTTATGAAAGCAGACTATGAACTAGGTAACTAAAACCTCACACAACTACATCTGTACCACGGTGTCACAAACTTATGAAAGCAGACTATGAACTAGGTAACTAAAACCTCACACAACTACATCTGTACCACGGTGTCACAAACTTATAAAAGCAGACTATGAACTAGGTAACTAAAACCTCACACAGCTGCATCTGTACCACGGTGTCACAAACTTATGAAAGCAGACTATGAACTAGGTAACTAAAACCTCACACAACTACATCTGTACCACGGTGTCACAAACTTATGAAAGCAGACTATGAACTAGGTAACTAAAACCTCACACAGCTGCATCTGTACCACGGTGTCACAAACTTATGAAAGCAGACTATGAACTAGGTAACTAAAACCTCACACGACTGAACTAAAAGGAAACAAAATAAATTCACAAGCAAAAAATGTTACTTCACAAATATGTCATTTATTCTGAGGTTCATCTTTACGACAACAGGTAGCAATGTTTTCGTTGTGTCGATGTAAATAACTGGTGACAGTGATAAAGTAGCAGTTGCCATAGATGAAATACTGAGGAGTGTACCAGCCATAGATATCACATTTAAACTGCACTGCTTGGAGCATGATCTTTACAGTTATGCTTGTTAATGATATGCAAAAATATGCAGGTGTGGCTAATTTATTGCAGAAACAAAATGAAAGAAAAATAATACACGAATGATGTCAACACAGAAGTGCGTGTTTAGATTAGGTTGTAATGTCAAACAAATGTCAACAAAGGAAAACGGGTGAATGAGGACAATATCATGCGCTGAAGAGATTAGAGGCATTGAACAAATGAAGATGTTAGGTTTGGAGTAATGAAGAGTGAAGACATTAATTTAGAGGTATTGAACAGATTGACATTAATTTGGAGGCATAAAACAAGTTTACATTAATTTGGAGACGTTGAACAAATGAACAGACTAATTTCGTTGAACTAGTGAAAAGATGTATTTATTTGAATAAGTAATTGGCTTAATTTGACATATTTAACAAGTGGACATTAATTGAATTCGTAGAGAGAAGTTACTGCTATATACTAACATCAAAACAAATAACACCAGGGCTAAAACTAAGAATAGCAAAATGTTATGTCTTCGTAACATTCCTATATAGTGCAGAAACATGGACGTTAGACAAGAAAACAGAACAGAAAATTGAAGCCTTTGAAATGTGGATATATAGAAGAATAGGTAGAATTGGATGGAAGGAAAAGAAAACAAACGATGAAGTCTTAAAACAACTAAAAATGAAAAGAGAACTACTAAACACAATTCAAACAAGACAAATTAGATTTTTGGGCCATGTTAAAAGACACAGCAGCCTACTAAAAGTAATCCTGGAGAGGAAAATAAGAGGCTGAGGCAGACCAAGACTAACATGGACGAGTAACATCAAAAAATGGACAAACCAGCCTATGACAACCTGCACCATCAAAGCAAGAGACAGAAAAGAATGGCGTTCCGTGGTAGCCAACCTTGTTGCGGAGATGGCACTCGATGATGATGGGAGAGAAATGCTTGTAGTACAAGTGTGTGCAATCATTTGGAGACATGGCTGAAGTGAAGATATTCGTCTCATTGAATACGTTCAGAGATCCATTGTAAATATGTGAGCATTGTGAAGTTCTCTGTTTATTCATTATTTGTGTTTGATCCATTGTAAATATGTGAGCATTGTGAAGTTCTCTGTTTATTCATTCTTTTTGTTTGATCCATTGTAAATATGTGAGCATTGTGAAGTTCTCTGTTTATTCATTATTTGTGTTTGATCCATTGTAAATATGTGAGCGTTGTGAAGTCCTCTGTTTATTCATTAGTTTTGTTTGATGCCGTGACCCGGACAATGGAGACGCTGTTGGAACGCAGGCTTGAAGTGTGTTACTTGTCATAATATTTTGAGTAAAATATACACGACAGATCTATACCTGTGTTTCATAGATTATAACAAGGCATTTGACAAAGTAAAGCCCCAGGAAATAATCAAAATGTTAGAAAACATAAACGTAGACAGCAAAGATCTAAGAATAATAAAGAACATGTACTGGCAATAAACAAAGGCCATAAAAAACTGAAAACCAATTGGGAATTTTTCAACAAATAAAACAGGGTGTTAGACAAGGAAGTGTGCTGTCACCAGATTTATTTAATATGTTTAGTGAGATTATTTTAAGATCAACAAGGGGCATGCCTCGAATAACAATTGAAGGTCATAATATAAATAATCTAAGGTATGCTGATGATACAGGGTGTTTTTAAAGTTGCAGTGCAGTGAATTTCTACTCTCGGAAGAAAAAACGTCACCAGAAATGCGGTTCACTAATGCGTCACACAAATTGTAAAATAAATGGTATTATTTAAATATACTTGACTGCTATCGGCGAGCTTATAATGGGTAATGTTGGTATTAACACAATAAAGTTGTGCCTAAAGCATATGTTGAAAATGTCCACCACGGGCCTCAAGACATGTCGTGATTCGTCTTTCCATATTTGCGAAAACCTTCAGAATAATGTCTGGTGATATTTGTTTAATCTTGTCTACTATTTCAGTCTTTAGGTCATTAATTGTCTGCGGATTATTTTCATAAACTTTCCCCTTCAATGCCCCCCACAGATAATAATCTGGGGGTGTTAGATCTGGTGAACGAGCAGGCCAGATTCCACGTGAAATAATGCGATTTGCAAATATGCTTTCTAAATAATTGAGTGTTGTTGTGGCTGTGTGTGCTGTTGCCCCATCCTGCTGAAACCAGGATTCCATAATTTCCCGTTCTGTAAGGTGTGCTATGAACGGTTCCAGAATTAAAGTACGGTAACGTTTTGCATTTATTGTTTCATTAAAAAATATAGGTCCTATTATCCGCATACGACTTATAGCGCACCACACTCCGACTTTTTGATCGTAAAGCGGCACTTGATGAAATTCATGGGGGTTTTCACTGCTCCACAGCCGATTGTTCTGACTGTCCACATAACCGGATAAATGAAACCAGGCCTCATCAGTGAAAAAAGTGACGTCAAGGATGGCAGCGCCATGTTCATAAATAAAATTCTGAAACCACATGCAGTAGTTTAAACGGGATTCATAATCTCTTTCTTGGAGTTGAGACACTTCAGTTAATTTGTATGGACGATAGTGTAGTTCACTTCTTAAAACCTTGTGAACAGAACTCTTAGATATTTGCACCTGTTGAGACAAGTGGTCTAAAGATGCATTTGGACTCATTGTAATTCTGTCTTGGAGTTCCATAATTTGGTCTTGTGAAATTGAAGGTCTTCCAGATCGGTATGCATCTACCACACTACCGGTTTCACGAAACTTTTTGATCAATTTTGTAACAGAATTTCGGTGAGGGACTTGTGAGTCTGGAAATTTCCTCACGAATTGTCTAATGACCTCATCCGTATATTCACCGCCATTACGAAAGACATGCTCAACCAGAAATACCCTGTTTTCAATCGTCAACACCATTTCCTTCAAGCAATGAGACAGTGAAAGTAGCGTAGTGCCCGTCCTTTACGTAAATAAAACCTTAAAGGAAGCAGCGGTTTGTTCATAAATGTGGTTTACAAAATTGTGGTACGTAGATGATGATTACGTCATTTACTGAATATTAGAAATATTCACTGCACTGCGACTTTAAAAACACCCTATACAGTCTTAATTGCTAAAAGTGAAAATGAGTTACAAGAAATTTAGACATTATAGTGAAAGAAAGCAAAAATAAAGGACTCAGACTTAATATCAGAAAGACAGAAGTAATGGTAACAACAAAGAAAAAGACATCACCTCAGTGCAAAATAAAGACAAGTGGAACAATATTAAAACAGGTAAATGAATTTAAATATTTGGGAACTTTGTTAACCTCAGATGGAAGATGTACAAAATAGGTGAGATGCAGAATGGCTCAGGCAAAGGCAGCTTTAAACAAAAATAGGAAGATACTAGGCAATCCATTTTTGACAATAGAAACAAGAAAAAAGAGAATCGTATGATGTAGAACCAGTTTTAACATGTGGACGTAAATCATGGACAATAGGACAAGAGACAAGAAAATCACTAGAGGCTGTAGAAATGTGGTTTTACAGAAGAATGTTGAGAATACCATGGACAGCTAAGAAGAGTAATGAAGAGGTTCGGGAAGAGGGTAAAGAAAAAAAAAGTGCGCTAATTTTCAAAATTAGGAAGGAACGATTATCATTATTCTGTCATGCAGTGAGAAGGGGACAGCTGAAATATATTGTTACAACTTGGATAGTTGAGGGACGAAGAGACAGGGGGAAACAAAGAGAAAAGATATCAGACAGCTTAAGAAAATGACTTGGCAAAAGGTCAACAACAGAAATGATAAATAACTGTCGAGATCGAAAGTTGTGGAGATACATGATCACTTTCGCCAGTAGGCATGGTGCTTGATGATGATGATGAATAGCTTCCCGCCATTAGTCGCCACTATTTGCTAGACAAAAACTTCACAATTGTCTATTTGCACTGTTGCCGTGTGTACATGGATGGTTGTAAAGTCTTATTCTGGCTTTCAAATCCCCAGCCACTTGAGCAACACGTTGGAATATGGTCAGAAATGGTTTTTGAATGTTGATTGTTGTCATTTCAGCTAGTGCCTTCTTCTCAAGCATTGTTGATTTGAATTGTGTCTGCCATCTGAATTGCTAAACGATTTAACTGCGCTATAATAGGCGGCACTGAGCAAAGGTTTCAACAGCTCGTGACATCAGTGTTCAAATATCTGAGAGAAACCTTTCAAAGGTTTCAACAGCTCGTGACATCAGTGTTGAAATATCTGAGAGAAACCTTTCAAAGGTTTCAACAGCTCGTGACATCAGTGTTGAAATATCTGAGAGAAACCTTTCAAAGGTTTCAACAGCTCGTGACATCAGTGTTGAAATATCTGAGAGAAACCTTTCAAAGGTTTCAACAGCTCGTGACACCAGTGTTGAAATATCTGAGAGAAACCTTTCAAAGGTTTCAACAGCTCGTGACATCAGTGTTGAAATATCTGAGAGAAACCTTTCAAAGGTTTCAACAGCTCGTGACATCAGTGTTCAAATATCTGAGAGAAACCTTTCAAAGGTTTCAACAGCTCGTGACATCAGTGTTGAAATATCTGAGAGAAACCTTTCAAAGGTTTCAACAGCTCGTGACACCAGTGTTGAAATATCTGAGAGAAACCTTTCAAAGGTTTCAACAGCTCGTGACATCAGTGTTGAAATATCTGAGAGAAACCTTTCAAAGGTTTCAACAGCTCGTGACATCAGTGTTGAAATATCTGAGAGAAACCTTTCAAAGGTTTCAACAGCTCGTGACATCAGTGTTGAAATATCTGAGAGAAACCTTTCAAAGGTTTCAACAGCTCGTGACACCAGTGTTAAAATATCTCAGAGAAACCATTCAAAGGTTTCAACAGCTCGTGACATCAGTGTTGAAATATCTCAGAGAAACCTTTCAACGGTTTCAACAATTCGTGACATCAGTGTTGAAATATCTCAGAGAAACCTTTCAAGAAAGTCTAGACGGCGTGTATCCCTTCCTACCGGCAGAGACCGGTATAATATTTGTTTATCCGTCTCCAGTCTAAACCACTGGATACTACTATTCGTGTTGTTTCGTCTACAACGCAGGTGTTCAGCCCTACCCTGTCCGGGAGATAATTGTCTTAATTGAAAAATGCAGATATACAATTTATTCTTGAGTTCCGTTCGTGACCCTATGATATAGTCATGAGTAAAACTGCGTGAAAGACATAGCCAATGATAGCAACTTATTTAGGTGGCTTAGCTGGCCATGTGCTCTAGCGTATGTTTCTCGAGTCAAGGCGTTGTGTTGAGGTGTGCGTGTTCGCTCCTTCTTGGGGCTGCCTATTGTTTTTTGTTGTTGATTATTTGTGATTTGTTTCCCAGTATTGTAAACATAACCTCTTTCCCTGAAATGATTCGCTTGTTCTCCGAAATGCCCCATACACCGGCTATTCATGATGCCCTTAACATGGATACGAGCGAGACATCCAGCAAGTCTGTTGACCTTCTGCAGCAAGGTTTAGATGCTTGCAGTTTTTTTCGTGGCTTCCCTGGCTGGTGGACTATCCTACAAATCCGTTACAGGGTAGTCTGAGCAATAGAGGGGTTACACTAAACGGCATCAAGAGACCACAATGGAAAGGTTTTACAGTACACTTTGGCTAAATGACAAATTGATAATGGAGACAGCTTACATCAACAAACAACGATATCATTAGAGACAGCTTACATCAACAGACAACTACAAAATTAGAGACTGCTTACATCAAAAGACAACTACAACATTAGAGACTGCTTACATCAACAGATAACTACAACATTAGAGACAATTTACATCAACAGACAACTACAACATTAGAGACAGCTTACATCAACAGACAACTACATCATTAGAGACAGCTTACATTAACAGACAACTACAACATTAGAGACAGCTTACATCAAAGGACAACTACAACATTAGAGACAGCTTACATTAACAGACAACTACAACATTAGAGACAGCTTACATCAACAGACAACTACAACATTAGAGACAGCTTACATCAACAGACAACTACATCGTTAGAGACAGCTTACATCAACAGACAACTACAACATTAGAGACACTCATAAATGAAGTTCATGTGACAATTATCTTGCAGTAGAAACGTGGGAGAATATTTAGGTAAATACATTTCCATTGGCACATTGACTTTACCAGTTTAGTTTAGTTTAGTCTAGTTTAGTTTAGTTTAGATTAGTTTAGTTTAGTTTAGTTTAGTTTAGTTTAGTTTAGTTTAGTTTTAGTTTTAGTTTTAGTTTTAGTTTAGTTTAGTTTAGTTTTAGTTTAGTTTAGTTTAGTTTAGTTTAGTTTAGTTTAGCTTAGTTTAGTTTGGTTTAGTTTAGTTTAGTTTAGTTTAGTTTAGTTTAGTTTAGTTTAGTTTAGTTTAGTTTAGTTTAATTTGGTTTGGTTTAGTTTACTTTAGTTTATTTTAGTTTAGTTTAGGTTAGTTTAGTTTAGTTTAGTTTGGTTTGGTTTGGTTTACTTTAGTTTAGTTTAGTTTAGTTTAGTTTAGTTTAGTTTAGTTTAGTTTAGTTTAGTTTAGATTAGGTTAGGTTAGGTTAGTTTAGTTTAGTTTTAGTTTAGTTTAGTTTAGTTTTAGTTTAGTTTAGTTTAGGTTAATTTAGTTTAGTTTAGTTTTAGTTTAGTTTAGTTTAGTTTAGTTTAGTTTAGTTTAGTTTAGTTTAGTTTAGTTTAGTTTAGTTTAGTTTAGTTTAGTTTTAGTTTAGTTTAGTTTAGTTTAGTTTGGTTGGTTTGGTTTAGTTTAGTTTAGTTTAGTTTAGTTTAGTTTAGTTTAGTTTAGTTTAGTTTAGTTTAGTTTTAGTTTAGTTTAGTTTAGTTTAGTTTAGTTTAGTTTAGTTTAGTTTAGTTTAGTTTAGTTTATTTTAGTTTTAGTTTAGTTTAGTTTAGTTTAGTTTAGTTTGGTTTGGTTTGGTTTAGTTTAGTTTAGTTTAGTTTAGTTTAGTTTAGTTTAGTCGAGGGAGCATCCTCACTGCACGTTGAACACGTCGAACAATGCTTAGATCTCCTCGCCAGTATGTCCCTTAATATGTGGAGACTGATGACTCCAGTCCTGGTGTTGATTTGTTATTACTTCGTGTCTTCACACATAGCGCTCCTTTCTGGCGTCTCCAGTTTTGACCTGATGTTCACAGACTGAACCAGTAGACAGTAACACAAGCCAAGAATCGTGAGGCTAACTTGTAGAACTTCAGTAGAACGAGTGTCGACTGTGAGATAGACATTTATACATGCTTGAATTATCAATGTGTGAACAGGCTAATAGATTATGTACAAAGATGACAGTTGATTGACTGAATAGCGACAGACGGGGCGAGTTAGCCATGCAGGAACTAGATTTAGTGTCATTAATTTGCTAGCGTGGAGATAGTTAATCTAATTGTGAATTAGGAACAGGTTTCACGTTAAGGAAGGCTAAGATTGGGGACTGTGCGATTTTGTTAGTCAACAAGCAGGAATGACATTGAGGAAATGATTGTCGATGTTGTGAAATGAGAAGGGTCAGTTTGTGTGGTGAATTGATGATAGATTGTGAGAGCTTGTACACATAAAGTGAATGTTGACATATGTAATGTTATAGAGATATTCGATTGTGAGAGCTTGTACACATAAAGGGAATGTTGACATATGTAATGTTATAGAGATATTAGATTGTGAGAGCTTGTACACATAAAGTGAATATTGACATATGTAATGTTATAGAGATATTAGATTGTGAGAGCTTGTACACATAAAGTGAATGTTGACATATGTAATGTTATAGAGATATTAGATTGTGAGAGCTTGTACACATAAAGTGAATATTGACATATGTAATGTTATAGAGATATTAGATTGTGAGAGCTTGTACACATAAAGTGAATATTGACATATGTAATGTTATAGAGATATTAGATTGTGAGAGCTTGTACACATAAAGTGAATATTGACATATGTATTGTTATAGAGATATTACATTGTGAGAGCTTGTACACATAAAGTGAATATTGACATATGTAATGTTATAGAGATATTAGATTGTGAGAGCTTGTACACATAAAGTGAATGTTGACATATGTAATGTTATAGAGATATTAGATTGTGAGAGCTTGTACACATAAAGTGAATGTTGACATATGTAATGTTATAGAGATATTAGATTGTGAGAGCTTTACACATAAAGTGAATGTTGACATATGTAATGTTATAGAGATATTAGATTGTGAGAATTGTACATAAAGTGAATGTTGACATATGTAATGTTATAGAGAATATTAGATTGTGAGAGCTTTACACATAAAGTGAATGTTGACATATGTAATGTTATAGAGATATTAGATTGTGAGAAGTTGTACATAAAGTGAATGTTGACATATGTAATGTTATAGAGATATTAGATTGTGAGAGCTTTTACACATAAAGTGAATGTTGACATATGTAATGTTATAGAGATATTAGATTGTGAGAAGTTGTACATAAAGTGAATGTTGACATATGTAATGTTATAGAGAATATTAGATTGTGAGAAGTTGTACATAAAGTGAATGTTGACATATGTAATGTTATAGAGATATTAGATTGTGAGAGCTTGTACACATAAAGTGAATGTTGACATCTGTAATGTTATAGAGAATATTAGATTGTGAGAAGTTGTACATAAAGTGAATGTTGACATATGTAATGTTATAGAGATATTAGATTGTGAGAGCTTTTACACATAAAGTGAATGTTGACATATGTAATGTTATAGAGATATTAGATTGTGAGAGTTGTACATAAAGTGAATGTTGACATATGTAATGTTATAGAGAATATTAGATTGTGAGAAGTTGTACATAAAGTGAATGTTGACATATGTAATGTTATAGAGATATTAGATTGTGAGAGCTTGTACACATAAAGTGAATGTTGACATCTGTAATGTTATAGAGAATATTAGATTGTGAGAAGTTGTACATAAAGTGAATGTTGACATCTGTAATGTTATAGAGAATATTAGATTGTGAGAGCTTGTACACATAAAGTGAATGTTGACATCTGTAATGTTATAGAGATATTAGATTGTGAGAAGTTGTACATAAAGTGAATGTTGACAT
Source organism: Megaustenia siamemsis (assembly GCA_032433765.1). Lineage (NCBI taxonomy): Eukaryota > Metazoa > Mollusca > Gastropoda > Stylommatophora > Ariophantidae > Megaustenia > Megaustenia siamemsis. Next base: position 55,990,493 of record JAVIAB010000046.1, on the reverse strand, counting down.
ATGTAATGTTATAGAGATATTAGATTGTGAGAGCTTGTACACATAAAGTGAATGTTGACATCTGTAATGTTATAGAGAATATTAGATTGTGAGAAGTTGTACATAAAGTGAATGTTGACATCTGTAATGTTATAGAGAATATTAGATTGTGAGAAGTTGTACATAAAGTGAATGTTGACATCTGTAATGTTATAGAGAATATTAGATTGTGAGAAGTTGTACATAAAGTGAATGTTGACATATGTAATGTTATAGAGATATTAGATTGTGAGAGCTTGTACACATAAAGTGAATATTGACATATGTAATGTTATAGAGATATTAGATTGTGAGAGCTTGTACACATAAAGTGAATATTGACATATGTATTGTTATAGAGATATTACATTGTGAGAGCTTGTACACATAAGTGAATGTTGACATATGTAATGTTATAGAGAATATTAGATTGTGATTCATTTCTTCATTCATCGAGTGCCATCTCAGTAACGAAGGTTGGCTACCATGGAGCGCCATTCTGCTCTGTCTCTTGCTTTCATGGTGCAGATTGTCATAAGCTGATTTGTCCATCTATTGATTTTAATCGTCCATGTTAGTCTTGGTCTGCCTCTGCCTCTTATTTTCCCCTCCAGAATTACTTTTAGTAGGCTGCTGCGTCTTTTAACATGGCCCAGTAATCGCATTTGTCTTGTTTGAATTGTGTTTAGTAGTTCTCTTTTCATTTTTAGTTGTTTTAAGACTTCATTATTTGTTTTCTTTTCCTTCCATCCAATTCTACCTATTCTTCTATAAATTTCAAAGCTTCAATTTTCTGTTCTGTTTTCTTGTCTAATGTCCATGTTTCTGCACCATATAGGAATGTTGAGAAGACATAACATTTTGTTATTCTTAGTTTTAGCCCTGGTGTTATTTGTTGTGATGTTAGTATGTTCTTCATGACATTAAAATTATTTTGTGCCATTCCTATTCTTTTGTTTATTTCAGTTGTACATTTTCCATCACTGGTTATAGTATGTCCCAGGTAGTTATAGTTCTGAACTGTCTCAAGGTCTATTCCTTCAATTTTGATATCCACGTGTGGGTTGTGAGTATCTTCTTTGTTTATGATCATAGTTTTAGTCTTTTTGATATTCATATCTAGTCCATATTTTTTGCTTGTCATGTTTATTTCATTAAGCAATTGCTGTAGGTCTTTAGGATTTTCTGCTGGTAGTACAGTATCGTCAGCATATCTTAGGTTATTGATTATCTTTCCATTAATTTGTAGACCTGGCATCTCTGTGATGCTTTTAAAGATTTGCTCAGTGTATAGATTGACATATGTAATGTTATAGAAAATATTAGATTATGAGAGGGTGTACACATAAAGTGAATGTTGACATATGTAATGTTATAGAAAATATTAGATTATGAGAGGGTGTACACATAAAGTGAATGTTGACATATGTAATGTTATAGAGAATATTAGATTATGAGAGGTTGTACACATAAAGTGGATGTTGACATCTGTAATGATATAGAAAATATTAGATTATGAGAGGTTGTACACATAAAGTGAATGTTGACATATGTAATGTTATAGAAAATTTTAGATTATAAGAGGTTGTACACATAAAGTGAATGTTGACATCTGTAATGTTATAGAAAATATTAGATTATGAGTGGTTTAAAGTGAATGTTGACATATGTAATGTTATGGAGAATATTAGATTATGAGAGGGTGTACACATGCAGTGAATGTTGACATATGTAATGTTATAGAGAATATTAGATTATGAGAGGGTGTACACATGAAGTGAATGTTGACATATGTAATGTTATAGAGAATATTAGATTATGAGAGGGTGTACACATGAAATGAATGTTGACATATGTAATGTTACAAAAATATTAGATTAATAGAGGGTGTACACATGAAGTGAATGTTGACATATGTAATGTTATAGAAAATATTAGATTATGAGAGGGTGTACACATGAAGTGAATGTTGACATCTGTAATGTTATAGAAAATATTAGATTATGAGAGGGTGTACACATGAAGTGAATGTTGACATCTGTAATGTTATAGAAAATATTAGATTATGAGAGGGTGCACACATGAAGTGAATGTTGACATCTGTAATCATCAACATTATGGGAGAACGCGATGGATTTTGAAAGTTTGAAATTGTCTTTAAAAGTAAGTTGTGGAAAGTCTGTCGCCATAGCAGATGTGAACTATAGGTAAACATGAGGGTAATGGCAGCACAGAGGCAGGATATTGGAGCTCACAAAACATTAGTCTTCTTCTAATTAGCTGACCTGGTGGTAACAGCAACTGAATGTGTAATAGAAAATCTCTCCATTGCGCTGTGTAATAGAAACACTCTACATTGAGGTGTGTAATAGAAAAACTCTCCATTGAGGTATGTAATAGAAAAACTCTCCATTGAGGTACGTAATAGAAAATCTCTCCATTGAGGTATGTAATAGAAAAACTCTACATTGAGGTATGTAATAGAAAAACTCTACATTGAGGTGTGTAATAGAAAATCTCTCCATTGAGGTATGTAATAGAAAAACTCTCCATTGAGGTACGTAATAGAAAATCTCTCCATTGAGGTATGTAATAGAAAAACTCTACATTGAGGTATGTAATAGAAAAACTCTACATTGAGGTGTGTAATAGAAAATCTCTCCATTGAGGTATGTAATAGAAAAACTCTCCATTGAGGTACGTAATAGAAAATCTCTCCATTGAGGTATGTAATAGAAAAACTCTACATTGAGGTATGTAATAGAAAATCTCTCCATTGAGGTATGTAATAGAAAAACTCTACATTGAGGTATGTAATAGAAAAACTCTACATTGAGGTGTGTAATAGAAAATCTCTCCATTGAGGTATGTAATAGAAAAACTCTCCATTGAGGTACGTAATAGAAAATCTCTCCATTGAGGTATGTAATAGAAAAACTCTACATTGAGGTATGTAATAGAAAAACTCTACATTGAGGTGTGTAATAGAAAATCTCTCCATTGAGGTATGTAATAGAAAAACTCTACATTGAGGTATGTAATAGAAAAACTCTACATTGAGGTATGTAATAGAAAAACTCTACATTGAGGTATGTAATAGAAAAACTCTACATTGAGGTATGTAATAGAAAAACTCTACATTGAGGTATGTAATAGAAAAACTCTACATTGAGGTGTGTAATAGAAAATCTCTCCATTGAGGTATGTAATAGAAAAACTCTACATTGAGGTATGTAATAGAAAATCTCTACATTGAGGTATGTAATAGAAAATCTCTCCATTGCGGTATGTAATAGAAAAACTCTCGATTGAGGTGTGTAATAGAAAATCTCTCCATTGCGGTGTGTAATAGAAAAACTCTCCATTGAGGTGTGTAATAGAAAATCTCTCCATTGAGGTATGTAATAGAAAATCTCTACATTGAGGTATGTAATAGAAAAACTCTACATTGAGGTATGTAATAGAAAATCTCTCCATTGCGGTGTGTAATAGAAAAACTCGATTGAGGTGTGTAATAGAAAATCTCTCCATTGCGGTGTGTAATAGAAAAACTCTCCATTGAGGTGTGTAATAGAAAAACTCTTCATTGAGGTGTGTAATAGAAAAACTCTCCATTGAGGTGTGTAATAGAAAAACTCTCCATTGCGGTGTGTAATAGAAAAACTCTCCATTGAGGTATGTAATAGAAAAACTCTTCATTGAGGTGTGTAATAGAAAAACTCTCCATTGAGGTGTGTAATAGAAAAACTCTTCATTGAGGTGTGTAATAGAAAACCTCTCCATTTAGGTGTGTAATAGAAAATCTCTCCATTGAGGTGTGTAATAGAAAATCTCTCCATTGAAGTGTGTAATAGAAAATCTCTTCATTGAGGTGTGTAATAGAAAATCTCTCCATTGAAGTGTGTAATAGAAAATCTCTCCATTGAAGTGTGTAATAGAAAATCTCTTCATTGAGGTGTGTAATAGAAAATCTCTCCATTGAAGTGTGTAATAGAAAATCTCTCCATTGAGGTGTGTAATAGAAAATCTCTCCATTGAAGTGTGTAATAGAAAATCTCTCCATTGAGGTGTGTAATAGAAAATCTCTCCATTGAGGTGTGTAATAGAAAATCTCTCCATTGAAGTGTGTAATAGAAAATCTCTCCATTGAGGTGTGTAATAGAAAATCTCTCCATTGAGGTGTGTAATAGAAAATCTCTCCATTGAGACTTGAACGATAGAGAAGATTGTTCCAGTGAGGAAACACTGGTTAGCAAACCACCGGTTGTAATAGTAAACCACCTTCACCTTGGTGGTGACCTGTTATTATCGAACATTTGCCCAACTGGCCTATATTTGATGCTTGCTCCATCGTCATAAACATCCCACCCAGAAGGCAATGCGTGATCATGTGAGAAAAGATGGCTGAACAACATTCGAGTTAGCACATCGCTCTCCGTGAAATTATAAATGACATGAAAGGTCTCTGACAGTTTGTCCTCACTTAACGGATCAGTCAAATCTGCATGAAATTGTTGGTTGATCTTTGTCAACTTGTCTGGACAGTCACATTTCCCATAATTTCCCAAAGTCAAACAGCATTTGAAAGCACTTGCCAGGTTGAAAGTCGAATAAAGGTTACATTTTTTTATTCTAGCAAAAACTTGTGACTACGGCCGCCTATCCACACATATCCAGATTAGCACGATCACACACACACACACACACACACACACACACACACACACACACACACAAAGATATAAAATATTTGAAAGAAATAAAACTCCCACACAAAATGAAGACTTTTAGAGACGGTTCACAAGAAAAGAAAGCAGTCAAGTGTGACACATCAAATAAAACGAAGCAGTCAAAAATCAAAGACATCAGTCACAAACCTATGAGGTCGGATTTGCTACGATTGTTTCTTACAAAAGACATGTTTTGTACATGATTTTAATGGTTTGTACATGATTGTAATGGTTTGTACATGATTGTAATGGTTTGTACATGATTGTAATGGTTTGTACATGATTGTAATGGTTTGTACATAATTTGAATGGTAGTGTTACTTCTTCACTTGAGAAGGAGGAAAGGGTAGGTTGGGGGAGGATTTCAGAAACAGTGACTCAAATGGGAATTAGGACCGTAGTGTCGGTCCAGTGAATAGAAGTGGACTGCAAGAAACAGTGACTGAAATGGGAATTAGGATCGTAGTGTCGGTCCAGTGAATAGAAGTGGACTGCAAGAAACAGTGACTCAAATGGGAATTAGGATCGTAGTGGCGGTCTAGTGAATAGAAGTGGACTGCAAGAAACAGTGGCTCAAATGGGAATTAGGATCGTAGTGTCGGTCTAGTGAATAGAAGTGGACTGCAAGAAACAGTGACTCAAATGGGAATTAGGATCGTAGTGGCGGTCTAGTGAATAGAAGTGGACTGCAAGAAACAGTGACTCAAATGGGAATTAGGATCGTAGTGGCGGTCTAGTGAATAGAAGTGGACTGCAAGAAACAGTGACTCAAATGGGAATTAGGATCGTAGTGGCGGTCTAGTGAATAGAAGTGGACTGCAAGAAACAGTGACCCAAATGGGAATTAGGATCGTAGTGGCGGTCTAGTGAATAGAAGTGGACTGCAAGAAACAGTGGCTCAAATGGGAATTAGGATCGTAGTGTCGGTCTAGTGAATAGAAGTGGACTGCAAGAAACAGTGACTCAAATGGGAATTAGGATCGTAGTGGCGGTCTAGTGAATAGAAGTGGACTGCAAGAAACAGTGGCTCAAATGGGAATTAGGATCGTAGTGGCGGTCTAGTGAATAGAAGTGGACGGCCAGAAACAGTGACTCAAATGGGAATTAGGATCGTAGTGGCGGTCTAGTGAATAGAAGTGGACTGCAAGAAACAGTGACTCAAATGGGAATTAGGATCGTAGTGGCGGTCTAGTGAATAGAAGTGGACTGCAAGAAACAGTGACTCAAATGGGAATTAGGATCGTAGTGGCGGTCTAGTGAATAGAAGTGGACGGCCAGAAACAGTGACTCAAATGGGAATTAGGATCGTAATGGCGGTCCAGTGAATAGAAGTGGACGGCCAGAAAGAAAAGTGGTAATGTGTTCTTCTACTCTTATGGTTAGGCGATTCAATGTTCATTTATGATCTAAACTTGCCTTATTGATAAATGATGATGTTATGTATGGGTTACTTGTTCGCCTGTAGGACTTGGGTAGACCATACATACATTAAATACGGACCTAGATGACTTGGGTAGACCATACAGACATTAAATACGGACCTAGAGGACTTGGGTAGACCATACAGACATTAAATACGGACCTAGAGGACTTGGGTAGACCATACAGACATTAAATACGGACCTAGAGGACTTGGGTAGGCCATACAGACATTAAATACGGACCTAGAGGACTTGGGTAAACCATACAGACATTAAATACGGACCTACGAAAATTGGGCAAATCATACAGACATTAAATACGGACCTACGAAAATTGGGCAAATCATACAGACATTAAATACGGACCTACGAAAATTGGGCAAATCATACAGACGTTAAATATGGACCTACGAGACTTGGGTAAACCATACAGACATTAAATACGGACCTACGAGACGTGGGTAAACGATACAGACATTAAATACGGACCTACGAAAATTGGGTAAATCATACAGACGTTAAATACGGACATCCGAGTCTTGAGTAAACCATACAGACATTAAATACGGACCTACGAGACGTGGGTAAACGATACAGACATTAATTATGGACCTGTAGGGCTTCAATAAACCACACCGACATTAATTATGGACCTGTAGGACTTCAATAAACCACACCGACATTAATTATGGACCTGTAGGACTTCAATAAACCACACCGACATTAATTATGGACCTGTAGGACTTCAATAAACCACACCGACATTAATTATGGACCTGTAGGGCTTCAATAAACCACACCGACATTAATTATGGACCTGTAGGACTTCAATAAACCACACCGACATTAATAATGGACCTGTAGGGCTTCAATAAACCACACCGACATTAATTATGGACCTGTAGGGCTTCAATAAACCACACCGACATTAATTATGGACCTGTAGGACTTCAATAAACCACACCGACATTAATTATGGACCTGTAGGACTTCAATAAACCACACCGACATTAATTATGGACCTGTAGGACTTCAATAAACCACACCGACATTAATTATGGACCTGTAGGACTTCAATAAACCACACCGACATTAATTATGGACCTGTAGGACTTCAATAAACCACACCGACATTAATTATGGACCTGTAGGGCTTCAATAAACCACACCGACATTAATTATGGACCTGTAGGGCTTCAATAAACCACACCGACATTAATTATGGACCTGTAGGGCTTCAATAAACCACACCGACATTAATTATGGACCTGTAGGACTTCAATGAACCACACCGACATTAATTATGGACCTGTAGGGCTTCAATAAACCACACCAACATTAATTATGGACCTGTAGGGCTTCAATAAACCACACCGACATTAATTATGGACCTGTAGGGCTTCAATAAACCACACCAACATTAATTATGGACCTGTAGGACTTCAATGAACCACACCAACATTAATTATGGACCTGTAGGGCTTCAATAAACCACACCAACATTAATTATGGACCTGTAGGACTTCAATAAACCACACCAACATTAATTATGGACCTGTAGGACTTCAATAAACCACACCGACATTAATTATGGACCTGTAGGACTTCAATAAACCACACCAACATTAATTATGGACCTGTAGGGCTTCAATAAACCACACCAATATTAATTATGGACCTGTAGGACTTCAATAAACCACACCGACATTAATTATGCTGTGTCTGTGTGTGTCTGTGCCTGTATGTATCTGTGTCTGTGTGTGTACATGTGTATGTGTGTCTGTGTATATGTGCATGTTCTGATTTGTCTCTTAAACCTGCGCCGTAGCTGACACACTCCGTCTTCGGCAGGCTTTATTTTTGAGTTTGACGAAGGAGTTTTCCTTCTTATAGAGTGGATACCGAAGTGGGCTGGTGGGGCTACCCTGGCCGTGGTTTCTGTTTGGCTGGTCTCCCATAGCCTTCACTTCTCCTGGTGGTAACTGCTAGGCATCTGTGGTTTATTTTCCTCGGTATCCTTCCCCGTATACAGAACAATGGATGCAGCACTTACAAGATTGGCCTGTCCCGTCTGTGATTTATTCTCCTCGATATCCTTCCTTGTAGACAGAGCAATGGATGCAGCACTTACAAGATTGGCCTGTCCCGTCTGTGGTTTATTCTCCTCGATATCGTTCCTTGTAGACAGAACTATGGATGCAGCACTTACAAGACTGGCCTGTCCCGTCTGTGGTTTATTCTCCTCGATATCCTTCCTTGTAGACAGAACTATGGATGCAGCACTTACAAGATTGGCCTGTCCCGTCTGTGGTTTATTCTCCTCGATATCCTTCCTTGTAGACAGAGCTATGGATGCAGCACTTACAAGATTGGCCTGTCCCGTCTGTGGTTTATTCTCCTCGGTATCCTTCCTTGTAGACAGAACTATGGGTGCAGCACTTACAAGACTGGCCTGTCCCATCTGTGGTTTATTTTCCTCGGTATCCTTCCTTGTAGACGGAACAATGGATGCAGCACTTACAAGATTGGTCTGTCCCGTCTGTGGTTTATTTTCCTCGATATCCTTCCTTGTAGACAGAGCTATGGTTGCAGCACTTACAAGATTGGTCTGTCCCGTCTGTGGTTTATTTTCCTCGGTATCCTTCCTTGTAGACAGAACAATGGATGCAGCACTTACAAGATTGGTCTGTCCCGTCTGTGGTTTATTTTCCTCGATATCCTTCCCCGTGGACAGAACAATGGATGCAGCACTTACAAGATTGGCCTGTCCCGTCTGTGGTTTATTCTCCTCGATATCCTTCCTTGTAGACAGAACTATGGATGCAGCACTTACAAGATTGGCCTGTCTCATCTGTGGTTTATTCTCCTCGATATCCTTCCTTGTAGACAGAACTATGGATGCAGCACTTACAAGATTGGTCTGTCCCGTCTGTGGTTTATTCTCCTCGATATCCTTCCTTGTAGACAGAACTATGGATGCAGCACTTACAAGATTGGCCTGTCTCATCTGTGGTTTATTCTCCTCGATATCCTTCCTTGTAGACAGAACTATGGATGCAGCACTTACAAGACTGGCCTGTCCCGTCTGTGGTTTATTCTCCTCGATATCCTTCCCCGTGGACAGAGCTATGGATGCAGCACTTACAAGACTGGCCTGTCCCGTCTGTGGTTTATTCTCCTCGATATCCTTCCCCGTGGACAGAGCTATGGATGCAGCACTTACAAGATTGGCCTGTCCCGTCTGTGGACATATGAGGCGTTTATTTAGTAGATGCAACAGTTGTTGCCCCGTCCTGGTAGAAGAGACCTGGAAGAGAGAATTTTGGATCTCCAGATGTTCGTCATTTGTTTAAGCACTTGATGCTAATGCGATGAGTGTCATGATTTAGGATGCCATGTCTCCTTCTCTTGACATGTTGCTGCCTAGGTAGGTAGATTTGTAACTTTTTTGTAAAATTGCATGGTTAAGTGTAATACCAGAGTCTATATTAGTAATATCCAAGAATTTCGTTCTGCTCGTGTTGATCTGGTGACCTGTTTAACTAGAAATATTGTATTATATTTTCTTGCGCGCCTGGGTGTGTTGATCTGGTGACCTGTTTAACTAGAAATATTGTATTATATTTTCTTGCACGCCTGGGTGTGTTGATCTGGTGACCTGTTTAACTAGAAATATTGTATTATATTTTCTTGCGCGCCTGGGTGTGTTGATCTGGTGACCTATTTAACTAGAAATATTGTACTATATTTTCTTGCGCGCCTGGGTGTGTTGATCTGGTGACCTGTTTAACTAGAAATATTGTACTATATTTTCTTGCGCCCCTGGGTGTGTTGATCTGGTGACCTGTTTAACTAGAAATATTGTATTATATTTTCTTGCGCGCCTCCGTGTGTTGATCTGGTGACCTGTTTAACTAGAAATATTGTACTATATTTTCTTGCGCCCCTGGGTGTGTTGATCTGGTGACCTGTTTAACTAGAAATATTGTACTATATTTTCTTGCGCCCCTGGGTGTGTTGATCTGGTGACCTGTTTAACTAGAAATATTGTATTATATTTTCTTGCGCCCCTGGGTGTGTTGATCTGGTGACCTGTTTAACTAGAAATATTGTACTATATTTTCTTGCGCCCCTGGGTGTGTCGATCTGGTGACCTGTTTAACTAGAAATATTGTATGATATTTTCTTGCGCGCCTGGGTGTGTTGGTCTGGTGACCTGTTTAACTAGAAATATTGTACTATATTTTCTTGCGCCCCTGGGTGTGTTGATCTGGTGACCTGTTTAACTAGAAATATTGTACTATATTTTCTTGCGCCCCTGGGTGTGTTGATCTGGTGACCTGTTTAACTAGAAATATTGTACTATATTTTCTTGCGCCCCTGGGTGTGTTGATCTGGTGACCTGTTTAACTAGAAATATTGTATTATATTTTCTCGCGCGCCTCGGTGTGTTGATCTGGTGACCTGTTTAACTAGAAATATTGTATTATATTTTCTTGCGCGCCTCCGTGTGTTGATCTGGTGACCTGTTTAACTAGAAATATTGTACTATATTTTCTTGCGCCCCTGGGTGTGTTGATCTGGTGACCTGTTTAACTAGAAATATTGTACTATATTTTCTTGCGCGCCTGGGTGTGTTGATCTGGTGACCTGTTTAACTAGAAATATTGTATTATATTTTCTTGCGCGCCTTGGTGTGTTGATCTGGTGACCTGTTTAACTAGAAATATTGTACTATATTTTCTTACGCGCCTGGGTGTGTTGATCTGGTGACCTGTTTAACTAGAAATATTGTATTATATTTTCTTGCGCGCCTCCCTGTGTTGATCTGGTGACCTGTTTAACTAGAAATATTGTACTATATTTTCTTGCGCCCCTGGGTGTGTTGATCTGGTGACCTGTTTAACTAGAAATATTGTACTATATTTTCTTGCGCCCCTGGGAGTGTTGATCTGGTGACCTGTTTAACTAGAAATATTGTGCTATATTTTCTTGTGCCCCTGGGTGTGTTGATCTGGTGACCTGTTTAACTAGAAATATTGTACTATATTTTCTCGCACCCCTGGGTGTGTTGATCTGGTGACCTGTTTACCTAGAAATATTGTATTATATTTTCTTGCGCGCCTGGGTGTGTTGATCTGGTGACCTGTTTAACTAGAAATATTGTACTATATTTTCTTGCGCGCCTCCGTGTGTTGATCTGGTGACCTGTTTAACTAGAAATATTGTACTATATTTTCTTGCGCCCCTGGGTGTGTTGATCTGGTGACCTGTTTAACTAGAAATATTGTACTATATTTTCTTGCGCCCCTGGGTGTGTTGATCTGGTGACCTGTTTAACTAGAAATATTGTACTATATTTTCTTGCGCCCCTGGGTGTGTTGATCTGGTGACCTGTTTAACTAGAAATATTGTACTATATTTTCTTGCGCCCCTGGGTGTGTTGATCTGGTGAACTGTTTACCTAGAAATATTGTACTATATTTTCTTGCGCCCCTGGGTGTGTTGATCTGGTGACCTGTTTAACTAGAAATATTGTACTATATTTTCTTGCGCCCCTGGGTGTGTTGATCTAGTGACCTATTTAACTAGAAATATTGTACTATATTTTCTTGCGCCCCTGGGTGTGTTTATATGGTGACCTGTTTAACTAGAAATATTGTACTATATTTTCTTGCGCGCCTGGGTGTGTTGATCTGGTGACCTGTTTAACTAGAAATATTGTACTATATTTTCTTGCGCCCCTGGGTGTGTTGATCTGGTGACCTGTTTAACTAGAAATATTGTACTATATTTTCTTGCGCCCCTGGGTGTGTTGATCTGGTGACCTGTTTAACTAGAAATATTGTACTATATTTTCTTGCGCGCCTCCGTGTGTTGATCTGGTGACCTGTTTAACTAGAAATATTGTACTATATTTTCTTGCGCCCCTGGGTGTGTTGATCTGGTGACCTGTTTAACTAGAAATATTGTACTATATTTTCTTGCGCCCCTGGGTGTGTTGATCTGGTGACCTGTTTAACTAGAAATATTGTACTATATTTTCTTGCGCCCCTGGGTGTGTTGATCTGGTGACCTGTTTAACTAGAAATATTGTACTATATTTTCTTGCGCCCCTGGGTGTGTTGATCTGGTGAACTGTTTACCTAGAAATATTGTACTATATTTTCTTGCGCCCCTGGGTGTGTTGATCTGGTGACCTGTTTAACTAGAAATATTGTACTATATTTTCTTGCGCCCCTGGGTGTGTTGATCTAGTGACCTATTTAACTAGAAATATTGTACTATATTTTCTTGCGCCCCTGGGTGTGTTTATATGGTGACCTGTTTAACTAGAAATATTGTACTATATTTTCTTGCGCGCCTGGGTGTGTTGATCTGGTGACCTGTTTAACTAGAAATATTGTACTATATTTTCTTGCGCCCCTGGGTGTGTTGATCTGGTGACCTGTTTAACTAGAAATATTGTACTATATTTTCTTGCGCCCCTGGGTGTGTTGATCTGGTGACCTGTTTAACTAGAAATATTGTATTATATTTTCTTGCGCCCCTGGGTGTGTTGATCTGGTGACCTGTTTAACTATAAATATTGTATTATATTTTCTTGTGCGCCTCGGTGTGTTGAGCTCAAGAATGCCACGTCGTCTACAAAGTCAGATCTTCAAAGTGTTTCTTATCGTTTCATTTAATGCCGCTATGAACTATGTTCTAAAACCTGTCAAGGGAGCTCATTCTAATTTAAAGGCTTTGAAATTTATTATTAGTAATTATGTCCTCTTTGCATCTTAAAAATAAAGGTAAAATATATATATTATGTCCTGTCTGGAAATCTTCCTCGATGTGAAATCGAGAAAACTGATGAAGAAATGTCAATAAAGGCCGCATGACCTTCATCGTGTGGTGTACAACTATATATATTTTTTATAGGAACCTGTCTTGTGAAGGACGTTGTTCTTTTAACTGCCAGTCTCAATGGCTCACCGCTATCTGTGTTTCCTGTCTCCGTGAGACTGGTAGTCTGGAGTCCTTGATGTCTTGTTCGTATTGGCTTCTCAGTCGACTCCTTCTTCGCTTTCCATGAACTATACCCTCCATTATTTTTATTTCAAAATTATCTGGCGTTTGATGTAGCCAAAATATGCTATTTTTATTTCTTGAAATGATTTCTCTGACCAGCATTCCGGTCACTTACAGATCTTTCACCATTCGTTTGTTCATTTCTCTGACCAACATTCCGGTCACTTACAGATCTTTCACCATACGTTTGTTCATTTCTCTGACCAACATTCCGGTCACTTACAGATCTTTCACCATACGTTTGTTCATTTCTCTGACCAACATTCCGGTCACTTACAGATCTTTCACCATTCGTTTGTTCATTTCTCTGACCAACATTCCGGTCACTTACAGATCTTTCACCATACGTTTGTTCATTTCTCTGACCAACATTCCGGTCACTTACAGATCTTTCACCATACGTTTGTTCATTTCTCTGACCAACATTCCGGTCACTTACAGATCTTTCACCATACGTTTGTTCATTTCTCTGACCAACATTCCGGTCACTTACAGATCTTTCACCATACGTTTGTTCATTTCTCTGACCAACATTCCGATCACTTACAGATCTTTCACCATTCGTTTGTTCATGTCTCTGACCAACATTCCGGTCACTTACAGATCTTTCACCATACGTTTGTTCATTTCTCTGACCAACATTTCAGTCACTTACAGATCTTTCACCATACGTTTGTTCATTTCTCTGACCAAAATTTCGGTCACTTACAGATCTTTCACCATACGTTTGTTCATTTCTCTGACCAGCATTCCGGTCACTTACAGATCTTTCACCATACGTTTGTTCATTTCTCTGACCAACATTTCGGTCACTTACAGATCTTTCACCATACGTTTGTTCATTTCTCTGACCAACATTTCGGTCACTTACAGATCTTTCACCATAAGTTTGTTCATGTCTCTGACCAACATTCCGGTCACTTACAGATCTTTCACCATACGTTTGTTCATGTCTCTGACCAACATTCCGGTCACTTACAGATCTTTCACCATTCGTTTGTTCATGTCTCTGGCCAACATTCCGGTCACTTACAGATCTTTCACCATTCGTTTGTTCATTTCTCTGACCAACATTCCGATCACTTACAGATCTTTCACCATACGTTTGTTCATTTCTCTGACCAACATTCCGATCACTTACAGATCTTTCACCATACGTTTGTTCATTTCTCTGACCAACATTCCGATCACTTACAGATCTTTCACCATACGTTTGTTCATGTCTCTGACCAACATTCCGATCACTTACAGATCTTTCACCATTCGTTTGTTCATTTCTCTGACCAACATTCCGATCACTTACAGATCTTTCACCATACGTTTGTTCATTTCTCTAACCAACATTCCGATCACTTACAGATCTTTCACCATACGTTTGTTCATTTCTCTGACCAACATTCCGGTCACTTACAGATCTTTCACCATTCGTTTGTTCATGTCTCTGACCAACATTCCGATCACTTACAGATCTTTCACCATACGTTTGTTCATGTCTCTGACCAACATTCCGATCACTTACAGATCTTTCACCATACGTTTGTTCATGTCTCTGACCAGCATTCCGATCACTTACAGATCTTTCACCATTCGTTTGTTCATTTCTCTGACCAACATTCCGATCACTTACAGATCTTTCACCATTCGTTTGTTCATTTCTCTGACCAGCATTCCGATCACTTACAGATCTTTCACCATTCGTTTGTTCATTTCTCTGACCAACATTCCGATCACTTACAGATCTTTCACCATTCGTTTGTTCATGTCTCTGACCAACATTCCGATCACTTACAGATCTTTCACCATTCGTTTGTTCATTTCTCTGACCAACATTCCGATCACTTACAGATCTTTCACCATTCGTTTGTTCATTTCTCTGACCAGCATTCTGATCACTTACAGATCTTTCACCATTCGTTTGTTCATTTCTCTGTGTCTGTCTGAAATATTTAAAGCTTTGATTTTTCTTTACCGAGCATGTAACCAAGGTGGAAGGTCGTTGTGAGGAAGGTTGTATGTAAGGAGAGCCGTAAGTGGGGAAGGTTGTATGTGAGGAAGGTTGTATGTGAGGAGAGCCGTAAGTGGTGAAGGTTGTATGTGAGGAAGGTTGTATGTGAGGAGAGCCGTAAGTGGGGAAGGTTGTATGTGAGGAAGGTTGTATGTGAGGAGAGCCGTAAGTGGGGAAGGTTGTATGTGAGGAAGGTTGTATGTGAGGAGAGCCGTAAGTGGGGAAGGTTGTATGTGAGGAAGGTTGTATGTGAGGAGAGCCGTAAGTGGGGAAGGTTGTATGTGAGGAGAGCTGTATGTGGGGAAGGTAGTATGTGAGGAGAGCTGTATGTGAAGAAGGTTGTATGTGAGGAAGGTTGTATGTGAAGAGAGCCGTAAGTGGGGAAGGTTGTATGTGAGGAGAGCTGTATGTGGGGAAGGTTGTATGTGAGGAGAGCCGTAAGTGGGGAAGGCTGTATGTGAGGAGAGCCGTAAGTAGGGAAGGTTGTACGTGAGGAGAGCCCTAAGTGGAGAAGGTTGTATGTGAGGAGAGCCGTAAGTGGGGAAGGTTGTATGTGAGGAGAGCCGTAAGTGGGGAAGGTTGTATGTGAGGAGAGCCGTAAGTGGGGAAGGTTGTCTGTGAGGAGAGCCGTAAGTGGGGAAGGTTGTATGTGAGTAGAGCCGTAAGTGGGGAAGGTTGTATATGTGTAGAGCCGTAAGTGGGGAAGGTTGTATGTGAGTAGAGCCGTAAGTGGGGAAGGTTGTCTGTGAGGAGAGCCGTAAGTGGGGAAGGTTGTATGTGAGTAGAGCCGTAAGTGGGGAAGGTTGTATATGTGTAGAGCCGTAAGTGGGGAAGGTTGTATGTGAGTAGAGCCGTAAGTGGGGAAGGTTGTCTGTGAGGAGAGCCGTAAGTGGGGAAGGTTGTATATGAGTAGAGCCGTAAGTGGGGAAGGTTGTATGTGAGTAGAGCCGTAAGTGGGGAAGGTTGTATATGAGTAGAGCCGTAAGTGGGGAAGGTTGTAAGCAAGTAAAGTTGTCAATGATAAGAGTCGTATGTGGGGAATGTAGAATATGTGGAAGGCAGTATGTGAGGAAGATCGTATGTCTCAAAGGTTATGTGTGGAAGGCCTTGTGTGTGGGAGGTTGTATGTGTGATAGGTCATATGTCTGGAATGTCATATGTGTGGAAGGATGTATGTGTGGAAGGTCGAATGTGGGGAAGGCCGTATATGTGAAAGGTTGTTTGTGATTAAGGTCGTATGTAAGGAGAGCTGTATGTCAGGATAGCCGTATGTGAGGAGAGCCGTATGTGAAGAAATCCGTATGTAAGAAAGGCCGTATGTGAGGAAAGTTGTATGTGAGGAGAGCCTTGCGTGAAAAAAGCCAGATGTGAGGCTGAAACGTTAATACTTTCTGCGTCGTTCTTTAACTAGAGTTGTCACAATGTAAAGCTGTTAAAATGTAAAGCTGGCACAATGTAAAGATATCATAATGTAAAGCTGGCGCAATGTAAAGCTGGCACAATGTAAAGCTGTCACAATGTAAAGCTGTCACAATGTAAACCTGTAACAATGTAAAGCTGTCACAATGTAAAGCTGTAACAATGTAAAGTTGTCACAGTATAAAGCTGTCACAATGTAAACTTGTAACAATGAAAAGCTGTCACAATGTAAAGCTGTAACAATGTAAAGATGTCACAGTGTAAAGCTGTCACAATGTAAACCAGTCACAATGTAAGACTGTAACAATGTAAAGCTGGCACAATGTAAAGCTGTCACAATGTAAAACTGTCACCACATAAAGCTGGCACAATGTAAAGATGTCACAATGTAAAGCTGGCACAATGTAAAGCTGTCACAATGTAAAGCTGTCACAATGTAAAGCTGTCACAATGTAAAGATGGCACAATGTAAACCTGTAACAATGTAAAGCTGCCACAATGTAAAACTGTCACAATGTAAAGTTGTCACAATGTAAACTGTAACAATGTAAACCTGTAACAATGTAAACCTGTAACAATATAAAGCTGTCACAATGTGTAAAGTTGTAACAATGTAAAGATGTCACAGTGTAAAGCTGTCACAATGTAAACCTGTAACAATGTAAAACTGTCACAATGTAAAACTGTCACCACATAAAGTAGGCACAATGTAAAGCTGGCACAATGTATAGCTGTCACAATGCAAAGCTGGCACAATGTAAAGCTGTCACAGTGTAAAGCTGTCACAATGTAAAACTGTAACAATGTAAAACTGTAACAATATAACACTGTAACAATGTAAAGCTGTCACAATGTAAAACTGTCACAATGTAAACCTGTAACAATGTAAAGCTGTCACAAATTTAAAACTGTCATCACATAAAGCTGGCACAATGTAAAGCTGGCACAATGTAAAGCTGGCACAATGTAAAGCTGTCACAATGTAAAACTGTCACCACATAAAGCTGGTACAATGTAAAGCTGGCACAATGTAAATCTGTCACAATGTAAAACTGTCACAATGTAAAACTGTCACAATGTAAAGCTGGCACAATGTAAAGCTGTCACAATGTAAAACTGTCACTATGTAAAGCTGTCACAATGTAAACCTGTCACAATGTAACGCTCGCACAATGTAAAGCTGGCATAATGTAAAGCTGTAACAATGTAAAACTGTCACAATGTAAAATTGTCACCGCATAAAGCTGGCACAATGTAAAGCTGACTGGTCGGCCCTTAGGTCTGATGTTCTCCCAGCGTTTTTTTTTTTCATTAGTTGAAACTTTTGGAAGACACACCGCTGAAAGTCACATCAAACTGCTCGAAGGTCAGACGTCTTCTATTTGTTAAATAAAAAATCGTTTGAGAGGTTAGGGGCAAGGGATGAGGGCGGGAATGCTGTTACAGATGACTTGAGACAGGTGAGATATACATGTTGTTGGTACATGAAGTTGTAAGTAGATGGTGGATCAAGTTAAGAGTATAACCGCAGAGTAAACAATATTGACTCCTAGAGAACTTCAGCCATCCTTGGTCACGAATACTATTTCATGTGCCATATCTACAGCCATGATATCGGCTTTATATCTTCTGATTTCTTTTGTCTCCTTTGTGTAAAAAAAAAATGTGGTTCAATATATTCACAAAATAAACTAAAGATACGCGACTGCATTAAACTTTGGCTAAATTTACAAGCAATTCTTGCACCTGCTATTGTCCTTGGATTGGAAGAATTTAGCCACTAAGCATACATGATAGGTTAAAGATCTCTTTTCATAGACAGGTTGTATTCTGTGGCAGAGACCTACCGATGTCGTTCTTGGATTGGAAGAATTAGCCACCAAGCACACATGATAGGTTAAAGATCTCTCTTCATAGTCAGGTTGTATTCTGTGGCAGAGACCTACCGATGTCGTCCTTGGATTGGAAGAGTTAGCCACCAAGCACACATGATAGGTTAAAGATCTCTCTTCATAGACAGGTTGTATTCTGTGGCAAAGACCTACCGATGTCGTTCTTGGATTGGAAGAGTTAGCCACCAATCACACATGATAGGTTAAAGATCTCTCTTCATAGACAGGTTGTATTCTGTGGCAGAGACCTACCGATGTCGTCCTTGGATTGGAAGAGTTAGCCACCAATCACACATGATAGGTTAAAGATCTCTCTTCATAGACAGGTTGTATTCTGTGGCAGAGACCTACCGATGTTGTTCTTGGATTGGAAGAATTAGCCACCAAGCACACATGATAGGTTAAAGATCTCTCTTCATAGACAGGTTGTATTCTGTGGCAGAGACCTACCGATGTCGTTGTTAGATTGGAAGAGTTCGTTAGAGAATACACAAGACAGACAAAAGATCCACTGAGAGATTGTGTGGGGCAGACCTTGGAAGCAATGAACAAGATATTGCTCAAAGGAAGATCACTGGTTTCCGTTGTTGCTGTATTGTTTTGAAGGTGCTACAGAAGAGCAACCTTCTACAACAGCGATTCTCAACATTTACTCCAGTTCACCGATCATACTTTTATGTGCTAATGGTAAATAGTTCACCGATCATACTTGTATGTGCTAATGGTAAACAGTTCACATATCATACTTTTATGTTCTAATTGTAAACAGTTCACATATACTTTTATGTGCTAATGGTAAACAGTTCACCGATCATACTTTTATGTGCTAATGGTAAACAGTTCACAGATCATACTTTTATGTGCTAATGGTAAACAGTTCACCGATCATACTTGTATGTGCTAATGGTAAACAGTTCACATATCATACTTTTATGTGCTAATGGTAAACAGTTCACAGATCATACTTTTATGTTCTAATTGTAAACAGTTCACATATCATACTTTTATGTACTAATGGTAAACAGTTCACAGATCATACTTTTATGTGCTAATGGTAAACAGTTCACAGATCATACCTTTATATGCTAATGGTAAATAGTTCAAAGATCATTGACTAGCTCAAATTGCATTGGCTAGCTCAAATAAGACTGACGTTCGCAAACAACGTATCCTTAAATGGCACTACTGCCTTGTATGCCAGTCTTCTCTGTTCATCTTTAAATGCTCTTGTTTATAGAGACGATATAGTATGTTCAAATATTTAATAATTGTCAACGAAATATGTTCATAAAGTGATACTTGATGATAAATTTGAATACTGTCGCTTATTCTCCCGCTAACTTTATTGCATTCATCATTGTTTCTGGTAACCCTAGTGTTCTCTATTCGTTTTCTTATTTCTCTGATTCTAGCAGATTTGTTGGGCATCACGTAAGTTGTACTTGTTTCTGACAAAGCTAGAATTCCTTCTTTCTTTGCTAAACTGTTAGTTTCGTATTTTCTAGGAATTGTTCATGATTTATTATAGTCAACAGCAAACTGGGCAGATCCATAGGCTTCAACTGACAGCGAAGTTCGTGTACACTAAATGCTGACTTAGTCCGCTAGCTGTGCTACCCTTGCAAATTGTCGTTTCTACTTGATCGATATCTTTTCCAAAAATGATGGAATCTGAAGATCGTCTCCTCACTGGTAGCCGTGTTGATTTAATATTTTGTGAGGGCGTTTAGGATGTCGTCTTTGTGACCTGATGTTTCTACTTGATCTGCGTCCATAGTGCTGCAGTCTAAAGATCACGTCCTCGCTATTAGCTATGTTGATGTATATCTGACATTTGTGTAGGGCCTTCAACGGTCCTTTCATGTGTCTATCATCACATAACCGGAACTCTTCAATCGCTGCGAACTGTCTATATGAGTTTGGTTTTTTTTTTTGTTTGGGGAGGGGGAGAGGTGGGG